>PNEQ01099846.1:0-41107 GCA_003012365.1 Medauroidea extradentata | reverse complement strand
CGATTTTAATTCAACTGAACGGGCTAGCGATGTGATTTACACTTCAGTTGGATACTTATACAAATGTCTAAGATGTAAATTTAAAATATTTCGAAATTCGACACCCAAAAGGGTGAAAAAAACACAAAATTTGTTTTCCATCAACCCACGATATCTATCTAACCAGTAGCGATATTGAGGTGGTGTTCGCGTCAGAGTGCTGCTTACGTAAATATTTAAAAAAATATGTATGTATTTTTTTTATTTGTAAGAAACGTAATTATTAAGAATAAAACTTAGTTGGTCAAAAATCAAGGCAGACGATCCGAAAAGCAGGAACGAGCAGCGAGAAACAACTTATACAGGAGTTTCACTACAGTAACCTATCGAGACGTAGTGTTGTACAACCTCTATGAGCCCAGGACACAGATATATATGTATATATATATTTTTTTTCAATAAATTTTATTTTCATGAATTATTTCGACGTTACGTGACGCAGTTGTTTGTCACTCATGTCTAAATTCCGGGAGGTTCTGGGCTCGAATTCCGTTCAAAGCTGCGTGCAAACGTTCAATTCTGACACACAAAAACTACAAGGCAGATCGAATTAGTGCAATTTACATGTAGTCTTTAAAAGGGCTAAAATTGCAGTTCGCTTTCCACTTAGGTTCCTCTACAATATCAGCTGACATATCGTCGGTATACTGCCAAAAGTGGTTGAGTCATAAATGCTATTTCGTTTAAAAACAGTAATAAATTGTAGATATTAACAAAAATGTGGTATGTTACTATACTGTGACACAACAGTACGAAACGACGAATAGACTTTACACTTGGGCAATTGTTCGTGAACAACATATAAATATTCCTAGCATTTTTATAATTTTATCTCATTTTGACATTGTCACTTTTGGCAGTAAACCGACGATATATCATTTCCCTAATCTCAGGTTTGGGGCACCAAATACGTTTCCGCGAAACCTTAACTCTCTGAAACTTTGTAATGTCAATAAAGTTAAAGTGAATATTTTGACAATATATAATTGAGGGCACCGTCACCAATGGTTGTGCACAGGGTAAACAGATGTTTCTCATTCGATTAACCTCTTACCTTAGATGTCTGTAACTACCATACAACGTGAAATTGGCAGTTTTATAAATAAGGCCCAGGCGAAGTCGCTGTTAGTGGCAGGGACAAACTTAAGACTGCTTTTCGTATGGACAGCTATAGCTACTTATCCTTCTGCAGAATTAGTTCAACTAGCCGCTTGGACATTCAAACACTTGATGACTGAAGTACCAATCTTGTGTACAAAGAGGTTTTTCAATTAAAGTAAATATTATCAGTTACGAATAATACTCGCGAGCAAAGCCGCGGGGGACTGCTAGTTGTATTTAAAACTTGTAACGTGTCGAGATATTTGGATATATTACAATATTATCACGGTTCAAGAGCTTCAAGGGTGCGATGTCGAGCGGACGGCTGCAATACTCAACAGCCAATAAATTCTAAACTGCTCATCAATATCCAATGTGATTTTTTGCCGAGTAGTTATTTTATCAGCGGACGTTTATTTATAGAGCACTACGCGGAAGTAGGCTATGCTTTAGGGTCGAGTAAAATATTAAACCATTGTTTTGGCTTCAGTGTCGAGTAAAAAATATTAAAAAAATTGTTTTTAGAAAAATAAATGCGTGAAACCACAAAATCTACAAAAACGGAACTGTCATTTTTATAATTCTTACTGTTGCATGTAACTCGTATGTTGTTTTTGCTATGAATCATGGCACTAACATTCATGAGTGAGAGTCACGATGGAGGATGGTTTAGAATATTGTGAATCAAGAGTTTAAAAAATAAATAAGAAAATTTTGAGTCCTATTCAGTAGTGAGACAATTATTTTGTGTGCGTAATAATTTAAATGCCCTCCGGGCCGTATTAAAGGATGAAAAACCGGCATTAAGTTTATTTCCATGACGTAGTAACGTATTTTGAAAAGTCTCTTGGTTGCATTGTTTAGGACGCCATGGCAGCAGCAACGACTGACTTACAGCTAATAATATTTGATAATGTAACAGAAGGAATTGATAAAGTCGGATCACTTCTGGACGAAGCCGCAAACGACACGGAAAAATTAGAGCAGTTCGTATTTGCATTTACGGAAGTGTCCGAGAAACAGGAGGAGTTTCTCGCAAACTATTTTGTGTTGCGTGCGGTTCCGCCAAAGGCCGAGAAAAGGACCGTTCTAGCGCTTCAGGATGCTTTTGCGGCGTTAGAAAAACATTTCCGGCAACTCGAATTGTACATACAAGGTATATGGTACCAATGTCTGAATTACCGTCTCGTCCAAATGTTCCACGTGGGTGTTGTCACCACTTCCACTGCCTGTATTCTCAGGCAACAGAGCCGAGTGCTCTTCGTGTTCAGAACTTTTTAAGGCTAAATGTCCCTATTTTAAATCAGAATGCCACCACCACGAGGCAGCACCAAAATGAGCAAATTTTTCTACAGAAATAACTCGGCAAACCATGAACGGATTTTAATGCGGGAAACGGCATTTTACATCTTAATTCCATACTAATGTAGGTAATTAGTTCGCATGTCATTAAAATTATCCGATATATAAATGTTTTAAAATTAATGTCTAAAACGTAATGTTTTTTTAAAAAGTCGCCTTACAGGAACATGGCCATGAGTTAGACGAATTTAACGCAATTTACAGATTTTGACTCAAAGAGAAACAATATCGGGGGATACTTAAGTATATCAGAAGGGGTCCTTTTTTGTCATGAAGTAGGCCTACGTAATTATTTGATTTAGTCCGCCTAAAATATACCGCTCTTGTGCACCATCCCTCAATCACAACAAATTTCCAAGGCCAAATTATTAGTAATATTATTATTTGATTTAATTTACATTTACAACAATATCTGGGGAAATGTAGTTCGTATATGTTACCACGTCTGTATGAATGTTTCATGTTATCATACCAGAATACATTGTTCCTACAGCTGCAATTTACCTATTCTGATTATGTAGTACTTCATTGTCGTAACTGATACGCACGGACATGAAATTGAAGTGAAGTAGGTTCTACGGCACTGTAGGCAAAAGTCTTGAATGCCGATGAGTATAAATGGAGTTAGTGTAGAGTATCTTCGAAATGAAGGGGTAGGGTAAATGGGAGAACCCCGAGAAAACCCGTCCACCGGCTACATCGTAAGGCATGGTATACCTGGCCGGGGCACAGAATAAATTGTAATACAGACGCGAAATGATGTGGCGGCTCGTTTGATATTAGCGAACTTCGCCGCTCGTTGGTTTCCCGAGACAATTGATGCCAGCCCTGCGTCTGTTTGGCTCCAGCATGTTACGACAGGTTTCCTATTGGCCTGGCTGTCGATAATCAGAGCAGCTGCCTCACGTTGATTGGCAGTAGGTGTTTCCGCCATGTTGCTGGCCAGGGAAGCCATGTTTCTGGCGTGTGTTACTAAGTTCGCTAGCCTACCGGCTATTTCACTTCTGTATTCCTAAATGTTCTGTGACAGGGGATTGAACCCGGATCGCCTTGGTGGAAGGCGAGCGATACAACCGCTTAGACACCGCGGCCCACTAATAACACTGACCGCGAAATATTTTTCCCATATATTTACAAATATATCAGCCTCAACATTGTATTACATACCTATTAGAGACTAGTTCTGTATGTTCGCAAGGAAGCATTCGGGAATCTGAATCGCATCGCATTGGGCAGTTACAGTGATTGACTCGATTGGTGAGGGTTTCTGCCAGCCATTTTCACTTTGTGGTGTTCATAAAACCAAGACTTGTTTCCGGTAATTAGCCAATTAAATAAATTACTACAAAATTGCTACACTAGGTACCTATACATCTAAAAAGTAAGGTAAGAGGTTTTTACGGCCCTAGGTCTTCAGATCCGATGAGGGTGAAATGAGGGGAAGGACAACACATCATCCATGCCCCGTCCAGATTTGAACCTGTGTCCTCTCGCACAGTAGACCGGCGCCTTACGCTATGAAGGCTGTCAATATCACAAACATAATACACACGAAGATAAAATTATGATTGTTATACTGACAAATTAGTAAGTACCAATCTCATACATTTCTTTATCCTGTATCCTCCATTTTACTAGGCCACAAGGTACTGTTTTTTTTTTTCCTTTTTGCCGTCAAAGACAACCTTTTCTTTCTCCTTTTCCTGTCATGGCTTTACACTCCACTGGTTGGCTACTTGAAGAGGTGCCTGGGTCAGCGCTGTCTTGTGACGATATCCCCAGAGGCCTGGGCTCTAACACTTTATTATCAGCACTTGGAACGGTAAGAAAAAGAAAGGTAAAATGAATATAAAACTAAATACAACTATCCTTACATTTATTTCATCGGTAATTCAACCTAGCATCAGATCTGAATAATATATGCCACTAATGATAGTCATCCTTTTTCTCAAACACATATTTTGTGAACTAAAAAATGTAGGCCTACACGTTACGTAAGCTGTCGAAGAATAAGTATGAATTTGTTGAGATAAATATGTAATGAGGGCGTCTAGTGATCACTTTAATGAGAACAGCATATATATATATATATATATATATATATATATATATATATATATATATATATATATATATATATATAAGACTGCACAACCTGGGTACAAAAAACGATAGTATTTAACTTACTTTTCGTAAGCGTCTTCCTCACGTCAGGTTTTCTTCTATTGTAGGACAGCAGTAGTACATTTTTTCGTTTCACAGAGAATCTGTGTGTATTTTCCATTCCGGCGCATAATATACCTGATACATCATTAACTTTATTACTAACTGTAAACGCACATATCTTAAATCTCTGTTATGAATAAAGGAGGAGCATTCAATTACTTGTTCAGCTAACTAGAAACAACGATACAAATGGCAAGGACATCCATATCCTGTATGTGGATATTGCCTCTTGTTGTGCTGCCGCGTATGCATTTACATGTGGGCGGCACCAATAGCTGTACATACAGTATATAAAACCTAAACACGATGTAGAATTACAGCATCATTCTCATAGGCGTGATGAACATGCATGCGGTTGCTAGCTATGGCTGAAGTTCCTACATTGATGATAACTGGCGGAAGGGGGGGGGGGGGTAGAGGATGTGTGTTATCCTGTTTCAATTGCTGCGGCCTTGAAAATATAGTGAAGGCTTTTATACCGCCTTCTCCGCCTTTCTCCCAAACCTAGTCGTCGCATGACTTATCACATACAGAGGCTAGCAGACATACGCGTGTGCAACTTGACCAGCGTTATTCTTAACTTCTCTTTACAATCGTATAAATTTTTACTTTACATGTAATTTAGTGATAAATCGTACTATCGTCTTATTAGTCAACTTTTATTGTTGTTTTGCACTAATTTTGACGTTTTTTTTTTTTTTTTTTTTTTACTTCTCTTCATTGGCAAACAAAATATCCATTTACATAATCCGTATTTCGCGTCGTATGATCGAAATATTATACACGTACTGATTTTTGCGATTCATCACTTCAGAAACTCGTAAGCGTACCATTGTATCTGAATGCTTTCAGAAAATGTTGAAACACTTCAATGCGATTTATATTCCCGTGTATAGTGAACCAAAATCTACCGCAAGCACGCACGTGACAGATCTAACATGCTAATAGATATTGCGGAGAGTTCAAACACGAGTGAATCATTTGTACACTGTGAGTTAAGTAAGTAATACGCGCATGACAGTGTAAAAGAACGTATCAGACACCGATCAGGCATACAGGTTGCAAACATAGTGAAGTGGCTATAGAACTTCTTACCGCCCGAACACAGACGTATTGGCGTGCAAATCTGTACTCGTCTGTCAGTATTACCACAACAAAATTTTCCGCAAAATTTTATGTCTGTAATACAATTGAGGTACCGATAAACTAGTCTTGCTTTGTAATTTTATTCCGTTGGTCCAGAGCAATCGTAAACTATCCTGTGTTTTATTTCATTGGTATTTTACGTTCAGTCGATAGCTCAAGTAATTAGACGTGGTTATACGTATATTTTGCTTACAAACTAACTAACCTAATAACTCAGATGCCTACCCAGGACTCAAAACCACAATATTTCACGCCGAAAAGCGGCTTGCCAACCGACTGCGCTACAGCTGCTCAGCCCTCAGATGTAATTCGCATGAATATTATAAGAGCCTTGGATAACGTCTAAAATCACCAGGCATCCTAACACAAAACTGACCACACTTGCAGACACTGATGATAAAGAAACCGGCGCGGAACGGCTGATAGATAAGAGCTCTGGCGAGCTCATCCGCGGCCGGCCTTGGTCGCGCTTCACCCAGTATAGTGAATATCTTATTTGTCTGTTTCCGTCAAAACTATTTGACTTATTCAAATTTTGTAAATTGGGTTGAATTCGTCTAACTAATGGCCAGGTTCCTACAATGCGATTTTAAAAAAATAAGTAGGTTTTTTTATATTATATTTACAAAAATTACTGTATTGGATCATTCAAACGATATGCAACGTAATTACCTACATTAGTACTGTATTACTATGTACAATGCCGTTTGCCGAATTAAAATCCGTCCAAGGGTTGTGAAGTTAATTATGTAGAACTTTTTGTCCCGAAAGTGCTGCCATCACTCGACAGAGATTCACACTATACATAGGGGACAAAGAGTGTTAGACAATTTTATGTTGTTGGGCCACGACATATATTCAAATTGTATTATCAAAATTTTCTCTTCGACAAAGCATACGATATAATCTTGGTAAACGCTTCACATATATAACAAAGGAATTTTCGTTAATGTCTCATGCAGAATCATTGCAAGATAATTCTTGTATGTTAACCTATAATTCTCTTGCAATAATTCTGCATAACAAATTAATGAAAGAGTTCTTATTTATGTCAAGCAGTTTACTAAGAACATAACCTATGCTTTGTCGAAGTGAACATTTTGGTAACAGTATTTAAAAAAATGTTATGGCTCAAAAACTGAAAATATAATAAAATTGTCCAACACTCCCCCTTAAATCCATTGTGCACCGAGACACGTCATTGAGCAAGGTATGAAGGTTGCACTATATATTAGGTTACTTGGCTGACGAGCCTAAGAACTGGTAAATAACCACTACTTACGAACGAAAATTACGATTAAATTTGGGCTCTACTTGAGGAAAGACATAAAAACAGACACATTAGTGCAACTTTTCACGTGCAAAGAATATTGCATTCGCTGCCGGTGACATCCAAACAAACCAACAGATTCATTGCCTCGTATCGTTAGTGTCACGATGGAAAAATTAAATACCTTGAAAGCTGACGATTTCCCAGTGTCTGAATGGAGTTTTCTTTTGTTAAATAATATTTTGAGAAAACTGTATCCTGCTTAACTCCAAGACTTTTAAATGGCACTGAAAATGATTTGCTAACTTGTCAAGTTCTCATAATGTTCGTGGAGTGTCGTGCTGTGGCATGTGAAAATGTCCAGATGGTTAGCAGTCAGGGTGTGTCCGTAAGAACTGAAGTAGGAGTTGTAGGAAGCCTTTGCGTACACGTATGAAACACAATCCTAATGTATAACATCACGATTAAAGGTATGCGTTGTTAGAACCCGTTGTTTAAAATGTGACCGGCACGTTTTAGTTTGCAGAAATAGTTACCAGCACACACCAGTTACCAGTAACAGTGAATGTAATATAAACGGTGAATTTCGAGTGTTTTTGAGAATGCACTAACGCTGCCATATTCACATGGCAAGGTAGGTTACTGAACCTGTGTTAATAATCTTGGCATTATTCTTAAAAGTAAATTCGTACTTTTAAAAATTTTCGTATTGTTGAAACATTATTAGTCCATTTAACAGACTACATACATATTCTTGCAAGGTATAATCCAAAACTTTCGTAATATTTTGAGAATACTTACGATAGAAATAGGAGGAACTTCGTGTGTGGTTAAATTTTAGGAATGAGGCAAGGTGTAAATCTGTTGTTTGTGGGGAAAAAAGTTGGTTTCAGAATATTACCTGTTTGCTGCTTCATTAGTAGTAGGAACAAGCAGGAGACCGTGTTTCGTGGTCTTCCACCTTCACTGAAGTAGGTTCAAAGAAATATTTCTCCACACTTGCTTTTGTAATACGTCTTCAGGGAATGTTAGCGAGAAGCGGCTTCGGTAAGACGAGAAAAACCGAGGTTGATTGATATATTTTATATATTTTTCATGAAGTTTTGGGGAGGCATACTGTGTTGTCCTTAGTACTGGCATTTACAGGACACTTAGTGTGCAAATACTACCGCCTAGTAGGCCACGCCACCCGTACAGAGCAAAGGTGTTGCCCTTTAGGCTTTTTTCTCTGTCTTCTTGGGCAGCAGCACTGCCTGGATGTTCGGCAGGACGCCACCCTGGGCGATAGTCACACCAGACAGAAGCTAGTTCAACTCCTCGTCATTACGGATGGCGAGCTGCAGGTGACGTGGGATGATTCTCGTCTTCTTGTTGTCACGTGCGGCATTCCCCGCCAGCTCGACCACTTCTGCAGCTAGGTACTCCATGACTGCAGCCAGGTAGACCGGAGCTCCCGCCCCGCTCCAACTCGCTCTGCATAGTTCCCCTTGCGCAGAAATCTGTGGATTCGCCCTACTGGGAACTGCAGCCCTGCTCTGCTGAAGCGCGATTTGGATTTTCCCTTAACCTTTCCACCCTTTCCTCTTCCAGACATAACGGAGGCGAGCTGTATGTAACGACCCACAACAATTTGTAGGAAATATGATGTAAAACCACGCGTATGACAAGCACACTTCTAGCTTTCTTTTTTAATTAGTTTGGCATTTTTTCGAAATACGGATTTCAGAAAAATCTCTTTTTTTTGTATAAAGACCCGAAAATCATGTTTCTCTTAAGCGGAAAACGTCATGAGTATTTTTAGGTTATTGTGTTATTGGGGCATAGTTTAAAGTGCGTGTTATTTGCTTATGTATACTATGATAGAAGTTTAGTTAGTGGATTCGTAAACATAAAAGACAGTCTCCTTTTACTGCAGCACACTTCAATCTCAGATAAGGAAACTGATTAAGAGAGCGTGATGCATAATTCAGCGCTAAAAGCAACAGTTTATAAGTGTAGGTTTATCAAAGCCCATATGCAAAAAATTAAAAGAAAAAAGATATCCCTGGACAATAGTTGTCTAAAGACAAATTTTCCTCGAGAAACGTATTTTTCAACAACACTAACGCTGAAATCTCGTAGTTTAATTGCAGCGCGACATATTACGCTTAAAAAATGCATCATTCTGGACGAATGTCTGCTTTTAAAATTGCGATTCAGGATGTCAAAAAACATCCGCGTAATAAACACACCACATGAATCCTGGTATACACTGGAGCCAAAGGTGCTAGTGGCAAAAAGTTGTACAATGTGGCAACATAGCGCTGTAGATAGTCCGCTCTTGCGCTCCACACATATCTTACTACTATTGCTATGACCTGCACATTATGGGTGCGGGTTGAAATCCCGAGCTGTCCAAACACGATTCTACGTTCACTTGACGTAACGTACATAAAATAATACCTGGACGTGGAGCGCAAGAGTGGACGATCTCCGAGCAGTGTTGCCACATTGTGACGTAAAATGTTGTACAAGATTTTGCCGCATACATTTTCGCCTCCAATTTAGCCCAGGATACGTGTTGTGAGCATATTATGATGTTGTTCCTGTAAAACCTGTTCATCATTATGTAACGATGTTTTGTCTTGTAGTTTTCCTCACTTGCAGTCTAGCACGTGGATGCAAGAAGCTGGCGAGACACTATTGTCTACAGCCTGACGTATCTTCGCTGCAGCCCTCCCCATATTTCCCCTTTCACGCATGGTATACGTCACTGTTGCGTGACTCAACCAACACCCGCGAGCCCTAACGAGCGAAGCCCCGACGACGAGAAAGTCTCCCACGCCTCACACACAAAAGGCGACACTTGCCAAAATGATTGCTTCGTTATTATTACTTTTTTTTTTTGCGTAGCCGGTTCCCCGGACCCAGCTTCCCTTCTACACACGTCCATCCCCGCAGTGCTGTGACATCGCAAATCATCTCGCGTCCACCCCCCACCCCTTCTCTGTATCCCCTGTTGTAAAACCTCCCCTCGTGCGCGGGCCTTCGAACCGTTGGCTGGCCGGTAGCAATTTGTCGGCCGCTGTCCGTTCTGCCGGGCACGTATTGGGGTGGTGCATGATGCTGGGAGGGTGCTGGAGGACGTTCATCCCCTAACCACTCCTTTCACTACCCTCCCTTGCTCGAACAAACAATTCTTTCGCACTCCCCCCGTGAGAGCGCCCAAATTTGGGGTCGATTAGCCGGTCGGTCAGGGGTAGTTTTTTCCTGGCGGACGTACATATTTTTTTCCTTGTCCGCGGCGAAACAGGCAAGCACGTAAAGTCTCACCCAAACCTCTAAGTGCGAGTCACAGATCAGGAGGCATACTATGTCACTTGTTCTGTCCCTTATATGATATTCACACAAATGAACTTACTGGGTAACTGTCTTTACGACAATAACACGTATTTTGTAACTAAAAATGGCACCGTGACTGTCTTCGAAAAGTCTCGTGACTCCATATACAGGTCGGGTACCAGGGCGTTGTTACTAGAGGAATTCATCACTGAAATGTTGCTTGGAAAGAGACAGAAATACAATATTATACCATCCCTTCGAGAAACAAAAAAAAAAAAAAAAAAAAAAATGGCATGGACAGTAGTCCGGAAACGCACCGTTTCTGCACTACAGTTCGAAATGTGTAATGTATGGTACATAGCACGCGGACTGCTGGATCATGTATACTCTGTTTCATGTAAGTTTGGATAAATTTGACAGCAACTTATGCCAATAATTTTCAGTATTTTGTTTTTTATTACACAATGCAGGACATTGTTAGCCTTAAAATGAACCTAAGATTTCCGTTTCAGCATCTGCATTGCAAAGTTTGTTTTGTATAGTGACACAAATAACAAAACATTTCAAATTATTGCCCACAATTTGCTGTCAAATTTATTCAAACTTATACGAAATGGAGTATATGTATGTATGCATGCATGAATGTTGTATATGTGTGTGTTTATATACGTGTGTGCACACACAGGATGTCCCTGGACAGAAGCGCCTACCCGAAATTGGGAAGGGGGTGGGGTAAAGGATTTCAAGGACTATCCGAAACACCCAATATGTGTGTAATTCGACTGTTGATGGTTGCTAAGATTAAAAGTTACATTCTTTTCTGTTTTCCTCTGTTACTCGTAGTTTGACAGGAAATCTTGGTAGGCCTATAGTGATATGAAACACTGAGACCGATCAACCCAGGCTGGTCGACGCCCGGATTTACGCATATGGGAATCGTGCCGGACTATGCCGCTGTTCGGCGGGTTTTCTTGGAGATCTCCCGTTTCTCCCGCCCCTTCATTCCGGCGCTGCTCCATATTCGCATCATGTCACCCCTCACCAGCGCTAAAGACCTAGATGTTGAGTGCTGACAAAATTTCTTCACTTTATTGATCAACCCGGTGCCCTGACATTTTCACAACATTTTAAAATAACTTATGATACGTTTGCAGTTCGTTCTATTGTGCTTTGCTGCAATATACAACTCAACACTCGTGGTTTTTCATAAAAGGCGTAGAATTATTTAGTTATTCGTGGCCACAGTAAAGCAAACGTGAAAAGATCTTAGAAAGTTTATTACCTTTTCCTGTTTTTCCTATACTCAAAGTTAGATTATGCCAACTTGTATTACGAAATAACCGAATAAATGATCCAAATATGATTCTATGTCAATGTAATAGGAAAATTGTATATCTCCAGTTATTATGGTACATACAAAAATTTTAAACCTAGTAATTAAACCTTGAAATTACTTATACTTGTGTTCAAGTGTTTAATAGTGTTAAATAGACAAAACATTACGAACTACCTTAGTCGAAACAAAACAACAGCTAAAATATAACATTACATTTTCTACCGCCAATCGGAAGAGAAACAAGGTAAGCTTATGGCTGTCTTCTAAATGACCTTAATCAATCTTAACTTATCGCGTTGTGTACTTAAATTATGAAGTCGTAATTGGGCGCCGTACCATCTAAACCATTTATATCGAATAGTAGCGGTTGGGGGGGGGGTCATGGTAGCTGGCGGAGTGTTTCCAGACTATTACTGCCAAAACTAACTCTGAAATTTAGACTTTAAGCGTGTGAATTATTATTTCTAGTTGTTATTTATTCCGATCTTCCCAAATATCCGTTGAAAACCCATTAACAATACTTTAGCGATCGTTAAAAAATATTAGTTACATTATGCACATTAACATAGTTAATATGTGTAAATCTTCTGTTACTTGTTTTGAGCAAACTTTATGTTCCATTTCTTGTGTTAAACAACATTTTAGAAGTTAAAAAGATATTTCGTCATATAGCCATCAAACAGAAATAAAACAGTTTTTGTTATTCTTAAGAGTGCGTGGTAACAAATAAATGTTGATAACATCAATTGATCCCTACGCTTTTTTCGAAGCCAATATGGATAAAATACATAATAACAATCCTAGATAATGATATTTGCCAACTTTATGAGTAAATATTTATCCAAAATTACTAATTTGTTACGCGTGATCTCTTGCGCCGCTGTTAAATGCACGAGGTTCCGCCGTCAGAGATTGTGCCTCAGAAGTTCGTAACACTGGAAACTATTTTTTTTTAAACGTTGGCTAAAAATATCGTCTAGGATTGCTATTGTTTAACTTTCGCAAATTGGCTTCAAGAAACCTACAGTTATAGATTAATGCTTTTAGGGTTTAATTACGTACCACGCCCTCTTAAGGACGAGGATAAATTTTTTGTGTTACGAATGGATCTTTATTTTTCCTTTCGTAAGCTTTGTTTATTCTTTTACTACCGTGTTTGGTTTTTCTAGTAACATTTTCAGAACGATGAAATTACTATAGGTGGGAAGGGGATATATATATATATATATATTTATTTATTTATTTATATATATATGCTTATTTGTTTGTTGACAGTGCCTCTTAGCGACATAAGACCATCCATAGGCGCCCGGCGCCCAAAGGCGTGATGAGAGATTATACTTTACTACGCAGTGGATTTAAGCTAACAGAAAGTTGGGATCACCAGACTCCTTGGCAGAACTCTGAACTGCGCCTCCGACCACCTCTTAAAGGAGTAGCATAGGGTAGCAAGTGACCCCAGGTCCATCTATCCCAGGATCTAGCCCACTGTTCTGCTCCCCGACTGAGATACTCAGCTCAGCCGCCTCTTGGTTAGAGTCGGGGCCTTTCTAACCCCTAACAAAAATCACCAGGCCTGCTCCAGGCCACTTAAGAGGGCGTAGTACATAATTCAATGCTAAAATAATTAATCTATATCTGCAGGTTTTTTGAAGCCAATTTGCGAAAATTAAGCAACTAGACAATAGTTTTAGCCAACGTTTTAAATAAAATAGTTTCCAGTGTTACGGAATTCTGATGCACAATCTCTGACGCCGGAACCTCGTGCATTTAACCGCGGCGCAATAGATCACACGTAACAATTTAGTAATTTTGGATAAATATTTTCTCATAAAGTTGGCAAATATCATTATCTAGGATTGGCATTGAGTATTTTATCCACATTGGCTTCGAAAAAAGTGTAGAAATCAATTGATGTTTTCGGCGTTTATGTAGCTTCCATGCACTCTTAAGCAACCAACTATTCGACGTGTCATAATGGAAGCTCCAGATATGTCCAGCATATAGGCAACCACCTCCACTACGAGTTCAACCTAGACCAGACATGGGAAAAATCCTCTCCGTGGGGCTATGATCGCCCGTAGTACTACTTAATGTCCATGGCATTTATGGGTTTTCCAGCCTGACTGCCAGAGTACTATAGCACTCCTTGCTGTGCTGTGGAACACCCACCGGGAGTAAACACTCGTACAGCAATGCGGCCCGGTCGATCTCCCTCGTTCCCCTGACCATCGACAGGTTCGTCCATTACCATTAACCAGGTCTCTTCACTCCGAGACCTGGACTTATGTGCCCCAATGGCCTGAGTGCTAGGTAGTCCAACACCCCACCTAGTGGTTTTCCCTTGTCGCCATCTGTCTGTGAATCCATCAAAGCAAATACCCTTTCCTAGCCCTCAGGAGCCAGAATGCATACATAAGGCCCTCACGCCAGAGCCTGCTCCAGTTCTATGATCCAGTGGCGCAACTAGGAGGCTGCATGTTGACTTGGTAGTAAGAGGTTATAGTGCTGGGGGGTCACGCAAGCGTAAGGCTAGCATCAGAGGCCAAGAGAACCCATCTCTGTGTAATATCCACCAACACTCACGAGCCCCTGAGCAACGTCAGCTCCCCTGTTGGGTGCGGTCGACGATTATCCCCTTCTGATACTAGAGTGTGACACCGCTTCGACACCTCAAAAAAGCAGCGCTCAACCAGAACCCAAGGCGGGACCCCTCTTGACCGCCCCAGTGGAAAGGGGCAGAATGAATTGGAACGATATTAGTTAGCGCTTGAAACAGAGACTTTAGTGGTGGTGAGGGGGGATATGAGGTGAGTATATGAGGCAGCGCAGGAATGAAGAAGCGGAGGAATCCCTCGTATGAGGTGGGAGAATACGTACGTTACCAATTTTCCTACATGTTAATTTTATATCTGGACATTTATCATGGGTTTACAAGAAACCAGGAACCGCTGTAAATATATATTTTATTTAAGGGCGTTGGTTAAGTTTTTTTATATCTGTTTAGAACCTTACACCTCAGACAACGCGTCATTTTCCTAAATAAAAATATTATGCCTCATAGTAATTGCTTAATAACTCATCATTGTCGCAAAATAACAGTCGCAGTATACAGGCAAAATAAAAAAAGTTTTACTTATGAAATCAAAAATACTTGAACTGAAAGTCTGCGTATCAAGTGTTTACGAAAGTTAGTTTACCAAAAATTCAATTACCAGCCACAACTCAATGTAATTCAAACATTTAGTAATCACCATAAGTTTTAAAATGTATCCCTTTGTTATTCCAAAGGTGTCTTGGAGTAGATCATAGCACTTAGTATAATTATAATTTTTTTAGGCAAGTTACTTACTTATTTTTAATCTTGGCTACTGTGGTTTTGATGAGTGGTTATGAAAAAAAATTATAAAGCATGATTTTTTTTTATTTAGAGAAATAACGTGATATCTAATGTGTAAAAGTTAAACAATGTTTGTTACGAATATAACATTATGAAGTTTTACGGGACCAGCGTCCTTAAGCAGTGCGTGGTAGATAAATAAACGCTGAAAATATCAATTAATTTCTACACTTTTTTGGAAGTCAATATGGATAAAATACTCAATGACAATCCCAGATAATGGTATTTGTTAACTATGAGTAAATATTTATCCAAAATTACTAATTCGTTACGCGTGATCTCTTGCGCCGCAGTTAAACGCACGAGGTTCCGGCGTCAGAGATTGTGCCTCAGTAGTGCGTAACACTGGAAACAATTTTGTTTAAAACGTTGGCTGAAACTATTGTTTAGGATTGCTATTGTTTACTTTTCGCAAATTGGCTTCAAGAAACCTACAGTTATTGATTAATGCTTTCAGCGTTGAATTATGTACCACGTCCTCTTAATTGACTCAACAGAAGTTATTTTCACAGCGCAGCATACCCATTGATTGTAATATGGAGTACGTGTCCCACGTTAGTTACGCTGTAGTTGAATCCAGACACCTCTACTCAAAATGCAATGCGGCTCTATATATTGGCAGGCTTAAGACGTGTACTTAATACAGGATGTCTAGAAATGATTGAAGCTATTTCATAATGTTGCTGTACGTACGTTATTAAACATTTCGGGATATAACTTGGCAGTCATGTGTAGAAATTCAAAAAGTTTTGTTGACAGTTTACAAATGTTCGATACGTTCTCCCACTGCGATCCTGCTCACATCAACCCTATAATCAAGCTCTTACAAAACATTATGCAGCATGTCCCTATCAAAGCGAACGAAAGCACTGACGATGCGAGCCCTCATGTCCGATAAATCAACCGCTAAATGAGGCAAAACACCAGATACTTCACATAGCCCCACACAAAAAAGCCACACAGGGTCAGATTTGGGGAACGCGGAGGCCATGCCAGGAAATGTTGATCATCAATCCCACTAAGGCCTATCCATCTGTTTGGCAATCTGTGATTCCAGAATTCGCGATGGAAGTGCGGTGGAGCACCATCCAATTGGTAGATGAAGGTTCCACTGTCAGTCTTGAGCTGAGGCATGAGCCCCTGTTCTGACATGTCCAGATAAATGTGTCTCGTTATTGTTTTCTCGCGGGAGAAGAGCACAGAGACATGCTGCATTATTATTGGTAAGAGCTTGATAATAGAGTTGATGTGTACAGGATCGCAATGGGAGAACATATCGAATATTTGTAAACTGTCAACAAATTATTTTCAGTTTCTACACATGACTGCCAAGTTATATCCCAATATGTTTAATAATTCACGTACAGCAACATAATGAAATCGCTCCAGTCATTTGTAGACATCCTGTGCTTGTAAGTGTGCTCTCTAGGTTTGCGTTCATTCTTTTAATAAATGCCAGCCGTGTTTATTGTTCTGGAAGTCACTTCTGGCTGAACGCAGGCTCTATAATGCATATTTTGTGATGAGCGGTATCTGTTACACTCTGGCTCGCACGGCACGTGACGTATAACTCTCTGCCCTCTCTTATTATCTCCCGTTAGCGCAGTAACGTGTCTTTACCTCCTCTGGTCCTCATTATCACCTTCCTTTATTCCACGTACCTCCCCTGCAGTAATTGTTCCCAGGGCTTGAGGCACAGTGTCTGCACGACGATAAGATAGTTCTTCTCACACTGCGACCCTTTAGCCACGGACAAAAAATATCTCCCAAATGAACCTCCAAGAACTTTTCCGAACGTAGTTACAACTGACGAAATAAAAAAAAAGTTTCTGTTCCTTGCCATTTTAATGTTTTACCAGTCCTTTTTATTTACGTACTGTACACTCACTCGGATGTCTGCGAAGCGTTGAAAACATCCAAGGATGGATTAAAAAATGTTCTATGTAAGCTTTTTATTCAACGGGAAATGATAAATAGTCATACTTATTGCGGCATATATTCTATCTAGCGGTCAGTTTGCGGCCATCGCCCGTGTGTACTATAGAAAAGAGTAACTAACATTTAACTACGCATTAATTGATGATATCACTATATTCTCTGCATATCTTTAAAATAGGAAATATGAAGCTAGCTGTTAAATACTACCTCAAATACAAATAGCTTTATTCAGTCGATTTCGCTGAGCTTACTTTAATTGCAGAACCTCTTTGTTTTTAATTCATCTTTATTTTTCTGCAAGTATTCGAACTAAGATTCTCAAGTAGAATCTTTGTTTTTAAAAATGCTGACTAATTAACAACAGACAAAGACGAATTAAATTTAAGTATTTTTATTTTCAATGGAAACGATTTTTGTAGTCAATATTCAAAATGTATTGTTCTACGGCGAAGTACCATAGAAAAATATTCCTACGTTTATACTAAAATAGCTGCCTGCCCGGCTGCGGCTTCGCACACGTGAAATTATGTAATGTAAACAGTAACTCTGGATAAAATATGTGATGAAGGCATTTAACAGCTAGCGTACTCAATAACAGTGAACTATAAATTATCTTAGCTCAGTGTAAAGAGCGCACGCAATATGCTCGTATGTTGTCATAGTAATTCCCATCGCAAAATCTTCCACGGGATACGAACCCGTAACCCTACCCCTCCCACACCACAAAATTTATACAATACCTGAGTGAATGCTTAAAGGCAGTCTAAAGAGGTTTTATTCATGAGTAGGTTGGCAAAAATAAACACTGTTGAATTATTTCTCCATGGTCATTCTCTTTTTTTCGGGAGACTGTAACATTTTATTGCTTTTCACATCCTTAATTTTTGAATTTCATAAAATCCTGAATTCGATTTGTAGATATTTACATTAGCTTCATTCTTATAAAGAAAATCATCCGATATATCAAAGGGTATTAGCGGTACGGGTGATTATTTGAAAACACATTTTTTTTACAGCTTTCAATGACAAACTTCGAAAAATCCTAAATTTACTTTTTTTATATTTACGTAAGATTTATTTTAAAGTGAAAACCATTTCTATAGTTCCACTGGTTTAGGAGATAAGTGGGATTAATTAAAATCACGTTTTATTTTTTAAGAGCTTTCAAGGACGAATTTCGAAAAATTCTAAAAATCTTTTTTAGATATTTACTTAAGCATCATTTTAAAGAAAAATAGCCTCACTATCTGAAATGGTTTAGGAAAAATCACGGATTAATGAAAAACACATTTTCCGGCTTTTCACCCCCTTAATTTTCGAATTTCTCAAAATCGAAAAATTCGCCAATATGCATTTCTTTGGGCAATATTTTGAAATTAATACAATTATGATAGCTTTACCGGCTAATGAGATATCAGGGATTCTTTGAAAGCACATTTCACCCCTTTTCACTCCCCTTAATTATCGAATTTCGAAAAATCCATTCTTAGTGTGTGCCTACGGGGCAAGTGGAAGCTTCCCTCAAAATTTCCTTGTTCTAGATTTAGCGGTTTGTGCTGTGCGTTGAAGAGTGAGTGACTGTGTCTCTCGGGACACTTCATTTTATATATTAAATATTCCAGTTCTTCAATGAAGAGAGAAAAAAAGTTTACACTCCATTCGCATATATAATACTGCCGAAAGTTGGTCTTCTTTGCAATAGAGAAATGAACTGAAAAATTACATTCTCACGTTTTGGAGTAAGAAAAAGAAACGGTATTAATTTTTGCAACCGTGCCAACATAATTGATCGATGCACAGACGGTCGAACCTGAGGTTTAAACATTATAACAGCACACTAACCGAAGAGGATAGCTGCGAAGGCTTGTTGCAAATGGAATTTTTAATACGTACGGATTTGCGGACATACACTATGGCCTATACTTCGTAGATAACAAAACCTGTGAAGTGAGATGAAAATGTGGACAAATATAGAGTTGATCTGTGAAGTACTGAGGAAGTAACGGATTAATTTAGTACGTGTGTTTCTTCGTTGCAACTGAACTAACTCCTCTGGAATTTTTGGTTGGTACCGCATCAGTACTTTGTCATACATTCAGCTGGCATTTTTTGTTTCATGCATATTTTGTAATGTATTTGAATGTTTCATGCAATGGGACCGAATGACAAGCTGTATTATTGTGGACATAAGCCATTGCAATATTATGTCGTCCCAGAAATCTTAAAAAGAGACTAAAAGAAAGACAAACAACGAAATACGTAAAATGAGAAAACAAGCCGAGTTGGCTGTAGTCAAAACATCCATAAATCAAAACAACAGAACATGAAAGATCCCATAAGGAAGTAGTCAACAACAAATAAATGAAAAAATTAATAACAATAAACAATCAAAATAAAGTGGAAATACAAAACAACTAATATGTAAATATGTAAAACTCAGGACATCACAATTAATACAGCACAGACAATACAGGAACGAATACAATAATGGATACAAGACAGGATAACAACTACTACGTCACAGACAACACACTAGACGACACAACGATGAAGACACAAAAGAACACAGTAGATTTCCAAACGCAGACTTTTCACGACGTTTCGGGAGTTGATATCTGCTGCCGTCTTCAGGTGAAGTAAAAGTTGTGAAAGATGTGCACTTTCACATCTATTTGGTATCATTGTCGATTTCGTTGTGCTAAATTACTAGCTAAAAATACTCCTGGATGGGCCAAATGAAGTCGTGGTCGGGTGGAAAAAGTCACTAAGACGCGCACGTTAGTAAATCTAGATAACTAGATAATTTAAACATAAATCGTACAAATTCCTCTAACGAGTTGCCATTAATTGAGGCTTAATTTCAGTTTAAAATTTTTGTTAGCGAATCATTACGAGACATGTAATTTCGTATTCAAAATCTAACTTTAGGGCTAAGTTACCAATTGCCAAATTAAAATTACAACAAATTAGAACATTTGGCGAATTCGTTCGAAGAATAGATACGCTGTGAATAGCTGGGCAATTAAGTTACTTTTTCAACAGGATACGTGATTACTGGACAATCTCTGGATGTCACTGTCTCACGTTTTCTCTGAGCTGCTAGTTCTTAAAACAGCCCGTAAACAAATTATTAAGAACATAATTTACAGAGGATGGTAAATTATAGCTCACAGACTGCTAGGACCGTTGCATACTATCCATCTTAAAATTACCAATCAGTTTCGGCCATGATATCTTAGGGGCAGATTAAGATAATTCTCTTCCCTTAAAAAACAGAATAAAAACATACTAGATAAAGATAAACGCAATAGCCAACTGTTTTGTACCAAATAAGTCAAACATAATAATGAAAATGTGTTAAACTCTATAATAAGTGATACAATATTTAAGACTTAAGTCACAATGCCATAGTTTAAATGATGCATTTAAGCTCTGTGACACGTAAGACAATTTAAAACTGTGCCAATTTGGACATTTTTGAAGACAGTCTAAATTCCTTCGAGACAAGTGTCTGTAAAATAAGTGGTTACTTTACCATGAACAGCCTACACTAAGGTAAAAGTATTGTTGCAAGTACTGCCCAGTTCGTCTGTCAGCACTTCCAGGACTGTTTCTACAACAAAGTGTTCCGTAGAATAAAAACAATTACTTTTCCCTTCTGCAGATCATATGGTTACTATACAAGTTTTATTGATGAAGGAATATTTTAAGTAGTACTGAAAATAAATATTAATCGTTTTACATAATTTAACAGAATTATATTGGTACCTACAGCGTCATTTCGACAATGCTTGGTACGCTGTCTTCCTGTATACTTCAAGGTTTATAGTAATCGAGGCTCTTTTGAATTGATAAATGGGCTTAAATCAGAGGAACGTGTGTTTTGACAACGTGAATGTTTTTAGCCGTTTACGAATCGTGTATTTTTTTTTGCGCGGTCTACTTTAACTGCATATTTTCGAGTCTTGTTGGTAGACAGTTATCTCTTGCTCCCTGCGTCACCGTCACAGAATGAGGTAGAGTCTATTCTATCTGTGCATCTACTGCAACAGCGTTTCCTATTGATTGTGTTTGTGAATGCATTATTTTAATAAGGTTCATTGAAAATTTCCAGGAGGATAATTTATATTATTTCATAAAACATTATTATAATGAGTGTATAGGCAGTGAATCCTAATGACATTCTAAGCTGAACACATACATATTTTGTAATTGCTGACGGTTAATAGAAGCCTTCGACTGGCAACTGATGCCAGCTGAACATCTAGTACTTAAAGACGCTATGAACATGGTGTGAGCTACGCGCTCTCACACCCTATCGTGCTTGTGGTGATCATTTTGGCGATTTGTATCTAACATATTCATATTTTGTATAGTTTTGCGTCGTTAAGATTATGCATACCGTAAATAGGCAAATTTGTTGACCGTTTTGGAGTAACTCTGACCCTTAAAAAAGGTTAGTTTGTGGTCATTTGAATAATAAATAGATTTTCAATGCCCAGTGCATGAAAACATTTTTAATGCGTTCTTTTTTAAATGGAAATTTGTTCATCAAAGATATTAAAACGTAAATTTTGATTGTGATGGCAAAAGTTACATAATTTTACGGAAATCTATATCATTTCAATGACTTAGGCTACAATCGTTAATTTTGTTCTAATAATTTCCTCTTAATTAAAAAGTGTAATATATATATAAACACGTTTTGTACAGTCCATTAAAAATAAAGTTCAAGCAAATTTGCTAGCTAAAAATACAAAAAAAAAATTTTTTAACACTGCAGATGCACCTGTGAGATAGTTGACTGATGACGTAGGCACGTATGTCTGGCTGCCTATCTTCTAGTCGCAGGCTGAGCTTCGCCTTGGAAACAGACTAAAGGGCGCAAGGCGGGTGTTGCGAACATCACCCCCTCCCCAGCGTGGTCTCTTCTCCCCATCCAGCGACGAGCTGTAACAACATCGTTTCCTGGCGAAGAACGTGCCTCTCTTGTTATCGGCTGAATCTGATAATAACAGATGATCCACGAACCCCTCTCTACACCAGGAAGCTCATGCCCCGAGGGTGATCTACCCCCTTAACCCACACCCTAGCTCCTCATAATCGCACGACGAACCTGATTTTACATCTTTCCACCTTGTTAAAAAAAAATACGGCTAGAGAGAGATAGAGAGGTAGGCACGTTCGTTGAAGGGAGTTGGAGGTGTTTGAATAAAAATTCGGGAACTCGTTTTCGCATTGCGAGCTACGGTAGAGTAGAGACAGACATAGCGATAGAGAAAGTGCGAGAGAGAAAAGTGTAACAGATGGTTGTGGCGCGTATGCATAAACGGGAAAGAAAACTTTTTTTATTATTTTTATTCCTTTTTTTTTCTCACTTCGTGCCCGGCCGGCGCCGACGCAAAAAGGTTTGGGCGTAACTCTCGAAACAAAGGAAGTCATCCAGTGTGATGAAACTAATATTCCAGCAGTTAAAATTGTGATCAGACTCAATCTGGCTCTTTAAGGGGCGGGAAGATGGGAGTAAGTATTGCTAGCTGAGATCTTGGCCGCAGTTTTCGCAAACTATGGCACCTCCTTAACATTCCCTCTCTTGTAACATTTAATCACTTTCGAACTCTCCTGGTATTAGGTGTCAGTATCGCAGCAAAGAATGACGTAAGATTCAGTAGAGTCGCTCTGGAGTTGCTCGGATTGTTCGTGTACCTAAAGACGGAAAATATGTTATTTTTTAACGTTTCTTGCAATGGAGGCAAGTTACAAACTAAAGAAGTATTTTGGGCGCACGCAATTGCAGCAAATGGTGTGACACAGAAACAGAGAATACACACCATCAAAAAGACAAACAAACAACAAAAGGATTTTGTTTGCTACTGGCAAACAAAGGTAAACATATACAATTTCACAAGAAACACTCACTGACTGAATTACTTGTGGAAATCTGTATGTTTACCTTTGTTTACCAGCTGCAAACAAAGTTCTTTTGCTTGTTTACTTGTCTGGTGTTTTGTGACACGCCATTGCTGCAATAGCATATGTCCAAAATACTTCTTTAGTTTGTAACGGTAAAATATACCAGTTTCCTAAACGTAGCATTTGTTTTCGTCGAAGGAAGCCTACTTTTATCGTCTGTGATATATTCGTTTTGTTGTCTTTCCTACAACCATTTCTGTCACTGTGTTTATTTGTGTGGTCTGCGTTGTGTATATATGTTATTGTCGCCATTTTCTTTCACCTTGTTTAGTCCTGGCCTGTTTTGGCTTTCTACTTTTCGTTTTTTTTTTTTTTTTTAATTGTTACAACGACAACATTCCCATTCCAAAATTACCCACAAATTTGTTAATTACTGCCACTTCTGATAACCTTAGTAGGTTTCAGAGTTATTTCTGCCGTTCATTTTCTCTTCCGTAGTCATTTTATACAATTGAGGTTTCTACTACTCAACAACGTTCGGTAACAGTTGCGTTTAACCAACAAACCACTTCAGTTTGTCGTAATAATTTTCTCGATAAAGTTTACGACTTTTGTGTGCCCTCTCAAACATAAAGCTCACCCTTATAATACTATTTATATAATTACTCGTAAAATATATTTTCTCAAAAACAATGTTGACTTACTCGTATAAAATAGTAAGAGATGCCTATGGATTTGAAGGAAAGCTTACAACTGGCTTTTACATCCCATTCTCGACAATTGATGTGAAAATGAGAAATAATGACAAAATTTTGTCGATGTGGGGCTCACAAACACTGACATTATGATCGCCCATGCGCAATGTATAATTAAACATGTGTAGATGTCACTGTTTTTTGGTCTCTTAATTGAACGGGTTCATCCGTAGTAAAATTCTGTTTTGCTAATTTCGAACGTCATATCTTCGTGACTGTGCTATTTTGGGTACTACGCTGTGATTGGCTCGTTATATTCGCTGGCAAAACGATGGCAAAAGGCGGCGAGAAAGTCATTCAAAGTTAAACAACAGGAAACGGACATCACAAGGTATCTATGTAAATATGATACTATTGATAATTCTAGATATTATTAGTTCTTAATAAAAATTTGCAGATTTAAAAGTAATTTCTTAGACAACCGGGTTTCCGGAGATTTTCCGTGAGCAAGTTCAAACAAATTTTTAGAGTTAATTTCCTAATAGTTCTATTATAAAGTGATGGTTACATTAGAAAGTAGTGATTACTGTAACAATTAGCATGATCATGTACCGAATACTGCCGATGAAATAACACTCTCTTGTAATGCGTGTCGTAAACGTAGTTGCAGAGCGTGACTCAGGAATCGAGGAGAACGTTGTCCGGCAAATATTAAATACTTATCTGACCACATCATACAGTTGGACACTAATAACTATAGACATTTCACGTCGAGCTCAGCAGTGCACAAGTAATCAGCTTCAGTCTAGTGACCTCAATTATTATTTTATTTCCGACAATCATGACTGACGACCCCTCTTCGATGACGTCACGACCGCCATATTTAATGATGTCAACTTCCATCTATCTTCCGTAATGAAGACTTCAGTACGACCATCTAGCTGTTCGAGTGTCTATAAACATATTGTATCAGTATGCCTACAGCAGGGTGAAGGCATACTCGAATGTCCTGCATGAATAGTGTGTTTCAGATTCGTGTTATAGCAGCCAGAAGGCACCTCACTCTGGCATATGTAGTATGGTAAGTCGTGAGGTTTCTCATACAGTAAATATAAATGTTATATTATTACACTGCTGTCGGTTAAGAGGACGCAATGTTGGTAGCCTCAGCGATGCCTTCGCAATCTTACTGTGACGATCCTAAATTGATTATTATTATTATTATTATTATTATTATTATTATTAAAGCCTATCACTTGTAATATAACAGCAACAGCTGTTTTGCTGGCAAGCTTCCAGCGTAATACTTGAGATGTGTAACACGGATTTTGTCGAGGTGCTATTACAGTGTGTTGGATACAAGGGTTACCACTATAACACTGTTACATAGTGATCACCTCCGCAATGAATACGAAAAAGTGAATGATAACAATGTACAGGAAGGGTTTTTCACTGATAGGGAAAATATTGCAAGTACTGAGAAAACTGTTTCCTCAAGCCTGTGACCTTAGCTGATTTTAGGTAAGAACATGTGTTTTCAGCGTTGATTACAAGAATTGCCTGGTTTATTTATTTATTTTGTGTGTTGTAGTGTCAGTTCAGTGAGGTAATTTAGATTGTGGGAATGTGTATCTAACGTTATATTTTGGAGGGTATGGACAAAGGAAAGCTTTATTATTGCTGGAATATATTCCGTGCACGCGGTTAATTAGTACATTGCACATACAAATTTAGAAGGGATATTGTAATGGTCGGATTATTTAATAAAAATAAAAACTTTGTATTGGAGGACTAATATGACAGAATATAATGTGCTAGTGTCTATCAAGATTAGACGTACACTTATTTTTACGGTTGTTTGGCTGTCGGAAAGGACGGTATGTGTGTGATATTGACTATGACTACAAGCGTAAATATATACACTTATTTTACAGATTTAATGTACACAGACTGATTAGACCTTCTGAATAATGTGGCATGTATGTTATTGTACACTGACTGATTTGGAGGGGGGGAGAGGGCGGTCTTACTTCTCTGACTGATTTAGTATAAGTAACTGGGGAAAAATGGAGCTGTAATTGCTCCCCGAAGAAACTTACTGTATGGGGAGGTCCGGGTAATTATAGTGGATGGTATTAATATTAAAAAAAGGTGGGTAATATAATTGGTAAAAACCGACTACAAGAATTCAGGAACAAAATTATCCACCTTCAGGGTATTTACATGACTTCGTTCATTAATTGCCATTGGGACGATTTGTGACAAGTCTTGAAGGGTAATTAAATTTAGTTTGTCTGTAAGTAAGTCACGATGGAATGGCACTGAACTTATGGTCTCTCTTACATAATGCAAGAACAATACATGTTTTTTTCTGGTTGATGAGGTACATGATACTGCTTGCTTGTTTGAATATTAATATAACTCTGTGTATGTTGTAGGAAGACATGGGTGTTGAAGATAAATTATGTAAAATAATTCTTTAGTTATTTACTGATATATGCTTCGGCTAGAGTCGTTATTATAGGGATATTGTGAACTACTGATTGCTGTTTTTAAAATACTTGTTAGGCCAAGAAAGGTACAGCAGACATGGAATGGGTAGACCTGTTACTTCAGATTAAAGCCGTATTCGTGTGGTATTGTAATTTAACGTATGCTTGGAAAGGCAGGTTTATATGACCCTGGTTCCTATTATGTCAGCAAGTAGGCTGGGGTGTATTGTTTACTGATTATCTTGCATTGACTGTCTAGGTTATTTTGAGGTAATAATGAAACGTATGTTTTATTTGTCTTATACATAACGCTTGTAGTTGATTGGTTTATTCAAATGGAAAGCTGACTGGAGAGATGAAAGTTTTCGGTATATTCGCTTTATTATTCACGGTGTCTAGCATTGCCATTTACTTAAGACTGATACAATGGTGTCACTGTTTTACTTGTGATGTAACAGAAGCGGGTAAACACGCATAGTCATGTTGCATACACAATATCTTACATCCATCGGCTTGGATTGTTATAATTATTTGCAGTAAGGCACCACATGGGTGACTTCCTGGCTGGTGACGCCTCACCGGTGACCCCAGACAGGACGAGTTCTCACGGGTGGCTCTTCATGGCTGAGTTAATAAAAGAGAAATGGGAGAAAACTGAGACAAAAGAGTATAATTTTTCTTTCTTTATGCCTTTTTTGTATCGGTACAAAGGAATGTAAACAGAAGGTTACTCTTCCCGTACATGTAACAGACGCAGGTTAAGAAACTGCGAGCGAATATTTGTGTACTTAGTTAATAGTACTTACGTATATTTACCTGCGTGCTCGTTTCCGGTATATTTATAGCCTCCGAGCGGTGCAACGAACTATATAGTTAACATAGAAGGGCGGAAACACTTCCAAAGTAAAGCCCAATTGAACGGCTGTTTTGACCCCAGAAAACATGGCTAACAGCAGTGTGGCCAACATTATGTTAAAAATCCGTCACTATGTTCGCATAAAATCCGTTACTTTATAGCTCCACTATATTCCCGCTAAACACAGGAAAAATGCCAATAATTATTGAAATTTATTATACTGTAATAATGTTTAAATTAGCATAGTAATAATGTTTAAATTAGCATAATCGCTCTCGTCTCTCGGCCGGAAATAAGAGTCCGCCATTTTATCTAGAGTCAAAAACCCACGTTCATATTGGGCTTCACCTCAGAGCCTTGAAGATTGCTGTTTCCGCCCCTCTATGTTTACTATATAGCTCGTTGTAGCGGTGAGTTCATTAACGACGTACTTTCTTTGTAGCTTCTCTGGAAAAGTATTTACAGCCATGGGCAATGTGTTGCGATATGTAAAAAAAAAAATAAATAACTGGACGAAAAAATTGAGTTTGGGACTTCTGTGTGAAGTCTGTCATCGACGGATTACTCGGGGTGATGATTTGAAGAGACATTCTGGGGTTTGTGGTATTCGTTTTCCACACCCTAACCTAAAACAATAAACCTCAACAACAACCTAAGCAGAAAACACAGATATTCTCTATGCAAGCTCCGCACACAACTATGCCCTCTCCGCAACCATCTCAGCACGTATTTACTTATGCTGTGAATGACGCCTCGCACTCACCACATGCTCCGCACACAACTACGTATGCTCCGCACATGTCTGTGCATTCTCCGCAAGGCTCCGCATATAAATATATACTCTCCGCAATCATCTCGGCATTCATTTACTTATGCTGTGTAATGCTCCTCGTACTTTCCACATGCTCCGCACACTACTATACATGCTCCGGTCTCTACATGCTCCGCTCATGTCTCCACATGTTCCGCACATGTAATCGCAGGCACTTCACGTATCATCGCAGGCACATCACATTTAATCGCAGGTACCTCACATTTCATCGCAGGCACCTCACATATCATCGCAGGCACCTCACATATCAATGCAGGCTCCGTAAGTTGGTGGTAGCAATATACATATCGACAAGCAAGAATTGAGTTTACCCATCCATATTACTGTCGAGGATGAAGTCACCTCTCGTGATAGGGTCCTTTGCTTCCTAATACTGTTAGGGGCATTCAGTGTGGTCCTTTCTACTCGTAAATTCTTAGCATGTTGTATGATGTTTAAAAAAAATCCAGGTTTTGATACTTTGTGGGTATGTTTAACGTATAAACGGAGGAAAATATTCATTTTACTGAAGAGTGGGACGTGCAGTATTGTGTAAAATAGACTGTATTATATTAACGTAACTCATGGGGATTATAACATAGATAAGATATTACGACTGGGTACTTAGATTAAAACTTAAATACATGAATTGAAGTTCAACATATGTGTATGTTTATAGCTAAGATAAGTAAATTATCTAAATAGTACAGTAGAGGGAGGGAACGCTCTTTATTGAGGTCTAAAACTGAGGTCCAAAAATTTGGGTCTATAAGTGCAGCCTAAAGGAGTGAGGTGATTACATGGAAGCCCCCTCAAAGCACTATCTAGGACGATGATCAGTCTTGTCATATACTGGGTTTCAATAATCGGATATGAAGTAGTATAGGGTTAGTGTGAGTGTGTGTGTGTTCGGTGCGTGTGTGCATGTGTGTGTGTGCGGAGTATACACTGATGTGTGAGGAGTATCACAGTTGTGCGGATGTTTGCGTGGTAGAGTTTATTGAGTGTGGGTGTGGGTATACGGGTATAATGTATGTGTGTGGAGGGGGTTGTGGGGGTGTGGTGTGTGTAGGGTTTGTGGGTATGTGGAGCAAGTGTGTGTTCAGGGTGTGTGGATATGTGGAGTTAGTGTGTGTGGGGGTGTGGTGTGTACGGTGTGGTAGGGTGTGGGGTATGTGAAGTAAGTGTGTGAGTGGGGGGAGTGTGGGTGGGTGTGAGTGGCGTGTGTTAGGTGTGTGGGTATGTGGAGTAAGTGTGTGTACAGAGTGTGCACCGATGTGTGTGTAAAGTATTACGGTTGTGTGAGTGTTTTCTTTGTAGGGTGTAATTATGTGCGGTGTGAGTATATGGATATGTGGTGTGGAGGAGTGTGGGGGGTGTGGGGGTGAGTTATAGGGGTGTGTGAGGGTATGTGGTGTGTGGTATGTGTGCCGAGTGTGCACCGATGTATGTGGTATGTATCACAGTTTTGTGAGTGTTGGTGTTGTAGGGTGTGTAGTGTGTTGGGGGCGGGTATATGAGTGTGTAGTGTGTATTGGTGTGTGTAGGGTGTGTGTGTGGTGGGGTGGGTGATTTGTGGGTGTGTGTGCATGCATGCGGTTCTCTACATGTGATCCAGTCTACGGAAAGGGAGTATGGGATTTGTCATATCGTGTAGTCATGTAGTATTTCAACATACTTTACGTGTGTCAATACTTACATATACTTTCATGTTACTAAGAGCTTTTAGTCAATATGCATACTGCTTGTTTAGGCTATACGAAATGGAGACAGATAAATGTTCCCCTTTAAGTTATGCAACAGTCACTACACTATAGACTATAACACAAGTATATATAAAGTAACATTTAGTTATAGTGGTGTAGTGGTCGTAACCAATTTCCGGACGTGTAGGGTAACGTGATGGTTGGAGAAGAATGGAGGTTTTCTGAGGCTACCTGCTTCGCTAATATTTACTTGAGTTTTATCGCGAGGGCTTCGTTGCCTTTAAGTATTAGGTTCCCTGAGGCGTAATTGGTTGGCTTATTAGGTTAGCTACCTTCATTATGTGCAAGAATTCGCAAAAGTTTGAATCTAGACGTATGTTGTTTATTTTATATGTGTTACTTGATTGCAATTGGATGATATGTTTATTAGGTACATTAATAGGTTCGTCTGAGTAGTAGGAAAATACATTTATTTTGCCACTATGTATTCGTTATGGTTATGAAGGATTTTTAAACATGTATGACATTATACAATTTATTTTGATAGTTGTAAGGAGGACGAATACGAGAGGAGATGTTTTGTATTTGTTGGAAGTCATGTTGCATGTGATTGTTTTGAATTCAACACATACTTATAACCTTATAACGTATTGTAGGTAAGTTGTGATACATAAAATTTTGTTCTCTGACAGGGATTTGAGCCCTGATCCATTAGAGTAGAACACAAATACCCTCGACAACAGTGCTATATGTGTATTGATACCTTCTTGGTACCTTCTTCTTACTTTAATATGACAAGTGCTATATATATTGTTTGCATTTCTGCAGCTTTATTTGTTTCATATATTACTATTATTTGATTTCTTTTCGATTGAATGGTAAACCAAAATTAAAAAAAAAAACAAGATTTCTTAAATACTGTCTATTTACAAAAATTATACAAAAACATTTTTTATAAATGTATTATTAACAAACAAATTTCTTCCTTTAATAATTTAATGCCTCGTTTTTACACATACTATTGGTTAGAATTACACCAATGTTACACATACCGTGAGTTGTCATAAAACCAAAGTATCATGGCGCTTCAGAGTTACACTGGGCACAAAAAAGACATTTCTCGCAATTGTGAAGTGTGTTTGAGTACATTTTTCATGAGTTTCCTGAACATAGGACAACCAAAATACTTGTGCACGTCGATAATTCTAACACTATTCGAGTACACGCCATGTAATACAAGTTTTTGACCATTTCCGATGACGAATATTGGGACATATTCATTTATGATACTAGCCAAAACGTCGGATATTTTACAGAGAGAGATATTACCGGAATCACACCTAAGTGTTTTTGGTACATCTGTAGACGGTATGCCTGTTGTGTGATGCTGTTTAGATTATCCCAGGGCAGAGCGGCTCGAAGGTGAAGACATTGGTTGAGAAGTCACCATCACTGTCTGATGTCGAAACTTGTTTGATGGGGAAAGTGTCTTGTGATTGAAATCCTTGAATGTTGCAGTATACTTCATTGCCGGAATCTTATTTGAGACAAAAAACCGAAATGGCGATGAACTACTTACACTCATCTTTCTGGCAGGGTATTGTAGACGCTTGAAGTTTGTTGGTACTAACTCCCGCGATGAGGTGTGTCCGGATAAGAAGCACAGTCCCTGCAGCTCTCTACACAAGACAGGCAGTTTCAGGTATCCTCGTCTAGATGCAGGTACGCAGGCAGCGTTATAGCATAGAATTGTATTTCGTGTCGACAATATGCTTGTTAATCAAATAATGGTCGGTCGGAACAATGTGACACTAGCGCTAGGGGTTTACTGAAGACTGATCATGCAGAGTTTGTTACGTGCTGATATATGAAGGGTTTTAAGGGAACGAATGGTAGAGGGGTGGGTAGGGGTTGGATTCATACACAGAGTATCTCTATATTGCGACACCATTCTGGCAGCATGCCTTAGGAAAGTGCTGACTCGTTGGTAGAGGGAGGGAAGGGAAGTGTCCAAAGGTTAGTATTGCACCACACTGTGAAACATGTATGTATACGAATCAGAGAGAATTGGAGGAGGGAGGGTTAGTGGGAGGAATGTGCTCGCGAGAAGGATGCTGAACGTTGCCTACAGAGTTGCGCCATGTTGCGACACCAATATGAAGTTACATCTCAGGAATGTGGCGACTCATGTGATGGGAAGCGAGGTGGAAGTACAAAGGTTAGTACTGCACCATACTACGACACATGCATGTGCTGACTGAGCGAGAAGGGGGAGGTGGTACAAGATGGCATCATGGTATGGAGGTGAGGTGTATCACATGATGAGAACGTGATTAGCACGCATGTGCTGACTTGGGAAGAAGGGGAAGGCTAAAAATGTTGGTGATGGTGAGGGAAGTGACTATTGTGACTTAATGCATGAGTACGTGGGGTACTAAGAAAGCCTGTCAAGGCATATAGTGTTGGTTATTTTAAACTCCCGACGCAAAAAGAGGGGTGTTATAAGTTTGATGTTAATGTGTGTGTACCTGTGTGTCTGTCTGTGGATCGTAGCTCCTAAACTAATGAACCAATTTTGATGCGGTTTTTTTGTTTGAAAGCTGACTGGTGATCGGAATGGTTCTTAACTATGATTAAAGGAAATCTGTTCAGCCGTTTAAATATAATGAGCTCTTTTCTAGTTTTTAAATATTTATACTAGGAAGTATTGGTCAGCAACGATGCACAGAATGCAGCTACATAATCATTGTTGTCATTTCATTGTAAACGATGAATACTAGACATTTAATAGTTACGGTAATGCGTTTCATAATCTTTGCAGTTCAGCTAAAGAAGATTTGTCATTAGGACTATTAATTACTTTCTTTGATTAAGTTCACAAATTACAACACCCTGCAAACTTTTTACACGACTTAAGGCCCCTTGAGCGTTGCTCTATACTTTTATTAGATTGTGAAATACTGGTATACCTAGCATTTATTGTTTGACGTAAACTACGTTCTACATAGTAACTTTCTTTAGATCTCTGCAAAGTCTTAGTCAACGCATACCTCTACAAACGACGCTGTCTGTCTTGTGGACTTTCTTGACTGCGCAGTTCAGATTTATGAGTACCTTCAGATAGCAAAAACTGTTGTCTTTTAGGATTATAATCTTTAGGCTGCGGTAATTTGCGCCCTTTGGCTTCATTTTGAGCTTTTTCAGTTTTTCTCCCAATCCCAGTGTTTAACACATTCACTGAAGCTTACAAAATATAATGAGAAACTACTCAAATAAACTTAATAGTAATTAATCTCTGCAACCGTAAACTAACTCTACTAAATAATCACCTTGTCCTAAATATAAAAGAATTACTATTATCATCCAACAAAATTTATTTTGTTTGCATTCAATGTGTACCAATAACTTATTTCCAAAGTATTAAAGAAAACAAAAAAATACAAAAAATTAATTAATTCATATTGTAACTCAAAACGTGCGTTGTTGCACTACTAAAATCTTTAATAATATTAAGTGTATGCGAGTAAATTTAAAAAATTAAATAACAGTAAAATTAAACATTTTATATATACATATATACATATGCGTGTGTATATAATCTTACTTCCTAATTAAGAAAAATGTCGTATCATGAATTCAATTTTATAATTCCGTGAAGTAATTGCATTTTAAAAAAATAGGTTGTGGTTTGAAATCTGATAAAACCTAACCTTGTTTAGTTTTTTACCGAAACAAAATATTGACAGCAACCTTCGGTTATTGTATTGTTTTTTCGATTTAGTTTTTTTAAGAGTTTATCCTGTAGTAAATTAATTCGAAATTCTGTTTAAATACGTGTCATACGTTTTACTAACCCATTTTTAAATATCATCATGACTCTTTCACATTACCCTGATCGAGTTTAAGATCGGTATGAAACAAATTAGTATTATGTTTCCGAAACTGTCATTATTCGTAGACTGCTTTTAGGCTATTAGTGAGACATAATGGTTCAAATTTAATTCTGAAACACAAATACTGTGGATCACATTTTAAGTCAGGAGCGCGATCGAACATCGCGTGCTCCTTGTAACTTGAGCTGCCACCTAGCGGTGAAAATATGGAACTTCTTGTATCTTTCTTCTATGGCTTCGACTTCTCGGCATTTTTCTAACATATCCACGTGTGACACACTTTTATTGGAATATAGAGCAGTAAAAAGAAAATTAATGTAACAATAAATTTTAATAAAATACGTGGAACATGTACAATATAACAATACAGTACATTTAATCATATATGTTATTACTGACGTGTTTATCACTTGCAATAATTTATTTTTAACGTATTGACTGTCCAGGTAATATTTTCAATACATTTAGGCTACCTAAACTGTCAGTTTCATCAAAATTTCACTTTTAAATCACACACTTTAGTAATAACTTGACAGGTTAAGTAATTCTTTAATATTTAACGTTTTGTTTAACTACGATGCTTACATTTAACGACAAATATTTACTAAAACTGGTATTACGCCGCTTAGTCTGTGATACTGATATAACTCACTAACACAGTCGTAGAAGAACTGGTCTGGACACTCGCCCATCTAACAATGTATTTTGCTTGACCCCCTTGTTGTTTGGCTGTAGTTCGTCAAGTTACCGATAATGCCGTACTTTTTGGCGCTGTTTTCCGGGCGGTCGGACTCAAACTCCGTCCACTTTTTTCCATTGTTAAATTCATAAAGTAATTAAAGATTGCTGGAGTCTTTTCTTAAAATTGTGAACGAAGAAAGTATTTCATAAATTGATAAAAAACACGTTTTGATAAATTGTTTATCTTAGCGGAAAGGAAGCGGGCGGGGTTTAGTCCGACCGCCCTAACATCAGCGCCAATAAAACACAATATTCTCGGTAACTTGGTGCACTACAGCCAAACAACAAGGAGGTCAAATATCCAGGCGAGTGTCCAGACCTGTTCTTCTACGGCCGTGCTTACTAATAATAATATTTTTATCTACCATCGGCTTACAGCCGCATGACAACCTAATAATATCCACATGTGTGGTATTTCCGAGTTCGTCATATAAACACAATGCATAACTATACAGACCATGAGTTATTTAATTCCTCATATTTCTGAATATTATATCGATTTAAAAAAAAACTAAAAATTAGGTAGGATACATAAAGTCACAGTCTGATACAAAAATTTCACTTTAAACTAAACAGATTCAGACGTACTGCCACGAATTATTACAGATTTCAGACGGTACATAAGTAGTTATTGAAATGAGGGATTCTGGTGTAAATAATGTTAAGGGACATTCAGAGCGAAACAATGTTATGTTCTGTAAAACATAGAAAGTGACCTATTTTATTCGTATTAGAAAATAATTCCATTTCAATTGAAGACTTGGAACGGAACTCTGAACTAAAAATTGATAAAGGGCGGTATTTACTACGTTTTACACCTGATAATACTGTTTTTCTCTGAGTGTCCCTTAACTTTATTTACACCCGAACCCCTCAAATAATACAGGAAAAAAACTTACTTGCAACTTTCACGTCTGCTGGCAAGCATAACGTTTATATGTTACTTGTATCCTTGTAGACTTATGACTTATAAGCTACGCTCAGACTTGCTGTGCTTTGTTATTAAAACCCAGCATCTTCCGAAAGACGTATCAGTTACATGAAGCTCCGTGAAGATCTGAGGTTCACACAGACTGAGTCAAGACAAAGTGTGTTAATTAATTTTGTTTGGCGATAGATTACAAAAAAAAAAAAAAAAAAAAAAGTCGAAAATGTGTTTCCAATTGTTCCATAAAGGAAATGTATTGGTAGTAATGCTAAACGTAAATATACTTAAAATTACATTTTTTTACTCTGTAGAAAAACTACGAGATATTAACCAAATCATTTCTTGTTTCATTTAGGGTAAATAAACTAAATTTGAAAGTCCTTTTTCAAGGTAACATTATCCCACCATGTTCACTTTACGGACGAACTGAAAGAAAATTTGCTGACTAATTATTATACCTATCAAAGCACAACGTTAACACATTCCATCCTGACTCGTTCTATATATTTAAATAATTGTGGTTGTATAGTCTGCAGTGTATAAATACCTGTGTTTATCGCAAGAACATTTCTACACATTTTATTAAGTACTTACACATCTATAGCAAGGATTTTCAAAAGGCGCCGAGGGGGAGGGTGGGGGTAAACGCAACATAGAAATACTATAATTTTCTCTCCTCTAATAATGCTGGATATTCCGGGGTTCGTTGCCAGGAAATATTTAGATTTCAAGGTGAAAAAAGTGGTTCTTTTAAGTAGTTTTCGCATTTAAATATTGAATATTAATTACTCATTACATAAATATTAATAAATGTTTTACGATGATCTATAGAAAATGTGTTCACTCTAATCTTTCGTTTCTTTAGAATAATTTCTTCTCTTCCTCTTCTATAAACATGTATTATGCTACTGAGACAGGTAAAAAAAAGGTAGGGGGCCTGGACCCCATGTACCCCTATATCTCTAATATAATGTATATCTCTATACAGTAAACACCATCTACCCTCTGCACCTGATTGTTGGTCAATAGGCTTCCTGAAGATGACAGATGCAACAACTGCCGAAACGTCGAAGGACCAGAAAATAGTGACGCGGCTAATTAACAAAAAAGCCAAGAATATGGTAACAGTAGAATTGTATTAACTAAACCCTATTCTTATACTGTATGCCTTTCGGATTTAGTCGTCTCTTTTATGTAGACGTACGCATTACTTGATGACTCTGACACGGCAAGTCGATGTTTATGACTGTATTTGATTAATTACATCATAATTATCTGCCTCTATGGATTCATGAGTTTATTGTAATATTTAAAATAGTACTTTACGAGACAGTTGTAACTATAATTTGAAGTAAATGTTTCTATGCTTCCTAAAAAATAAAAATATACAACAATCCCAATATTGTTTGTGATGTCCCTGCTCAAAAGGAAAACATGCTTGCCCTTACACATGGTGAAAAAACAAGGTATGCTTTTACAAAATCTCAAATACAAGACACACACGCACACACGTGTATATATACATATATGTGTGTATATACATAAACATATAAGTTATACATATATACATATATATATAAAAGTAAAATACCCACAGTAATAGGACGTTTTTTTGATCATAGAACGGATAGTAGAGGAACTAAATTAACTAATTGGCATATTACACTTCGGTAGCTTTTACTAGGCATTAAAAAAATTGGGTTTGCGCTTACGCACAGTGCACAAAATAACGAACCACTCTGAAGTTTCATGTATCTTATTCGAGTAAATCTCTCGTCAAATATGACGAACGTATAGAGTAAACACCCATCGTACAACATAAGCGTGTACTCAAAATTTAATAAATTCAAAACCGTTGGGGATGGGGTGTTTGTAAAACGTGTGTATATCAAAATATAAAATGCAGTATGAACTACATTTAGTATGATTAACTTAAGAGCTTACAAAATAAACATGCGTTATTTTCGGAGAAAGCAGATGCTACGAAGACGCAATTTAAACTGTTGCTGCATTTTAAATAGTTTTATTTATTGTCCAATATTTTAAATACAATACTAACCTTACATTAAGCTTCAATGCAGTTGCTATATGTGATCAATGTTGTGCAATTTATTTCATTCAGTTTCTCTTTCAACTGCATTTCGACACTTTAAATGTATGTATTCCGTGTTATTTAACTTTTTCCATACCCGGTCCAACTGACAGTCACTTTTGGCGGGATAACAACGTGTCTAATTTGACATTAACACTGACATTAAATTACGTGGTGAATTGGCACTTCATACCTTGCGTTTTATTCCTGTATATTTATTTTAAGGGATATGGAAAGATACGATGTCGAGCGGACAACTGGAATGTTCAATCGTCAATTCTGAACTACTTCATCAAATTTCGACGAGATTTTTATGCCGAGTAGATATTTTATCAGCGGAAGTTTATTTCTATAGCGCTATGCGGTAATGTGCTTTACTTTCGTGTAGAAAATTAAAAACTGCTTTTTGAAAAATAAGGGTTTGAAAAAAATCTACAAAAAAGGAAAACTGTCATTTTTATAATTTTAACATGATAATATCTAGGCCTCTATAACAACAGAATTTAAAAAATACTTGTGTTTTGACTTGAAAATAGTTTTGCTATCCGAAAATCACTGCACGAGACGTTAATGGATTATAAAATTATTTTCAAATGATGACGCAAGTATTTTTTAAATTCGGTTATTATAGAGATCAAGATATTATCATATTATAAAATAATAAAAATGTCTGTTCTCCATTTTTGTAGATTTTGTAGAAATATGTAGACTAATCAGGATGGCCGGAGCTGTGGATCGAACCCGGGTCCTCCCGACTTCTAGTCGAACTTGTAAGCGTTGCGGCACCTCGCTCAGTTTATCATCTACTGAAGAATTAATTTTTGGGTATGTTATGTGTGGACCTAAGTGTATTTTTATTATATGAAAATGAAGTACACAAAAATACAAGGTGTCTAGAAAGAAAGTCATAGTAAGCACACCACGCGAATCCTGTGCAAAATGTTGTACGATGACATTTTATATGCACAATGTGGCAACATAGCAAGGCAGTTAGTCCCCTCTTGCGCTCCACAGATGTCTTACTTATCTTACTACTACTGTTCTGACCTGTGTAATATGGTGCAGGTTAAAATCCCGAGTAGTCCAAACATTATTATAGGTTTACTAGACGTAAAAATACATAAAATTATACCTGGGCGTGGAGCGCAAAAGAGAGAACTTTCTCCGTGCAGTGTTGCCACATCATTCGTTTAAAATGTCGTCGTACAACTTTTTGCCAGTAATATTTTCGTTTCCAGTATACTACGGCAAGACATCGGAGAGTTGCCGTTTGAGAAAAATTTCTTTCCTCGTGACTTCCTTCGTGGGGAAAAAAATTGTTCTGGCCGAAGGCTTTCCCGATACAGTGCAGAGGTTTTGATCCGCCGTCAATAGCTAGTCCTCGGAGATCCTCTTGTGCTGTCGATCACAGCGGTGCGCCCCGTGGTCCGGAAGCCGGTAATCAGGCCGGAACAACACGGGAAAAATACCCGCGCCCGAGCAGTAATGACCAATCAGCCTGCACGGTGGCCGACAGCTAATTCCAGCTCGACCCTCTCACCCCTCAACCACTGTCCCTTATGACCACGTGGCCAGGTGTGCTAGAGGGATAGGTCCCGTTATATAGCTGCGCTGGCAGTACCGGAAATATCTTCCGATTGATTTAGTTCCTCGACTGCCGTCCTCTGTAGTCCCTGTTCTCTGGCGATATGGTTCCAGTGCTACCTCTGCTGTGAATCGAACATTCCAGAGCGCAGAGACTCGCTACTCGCACGGTACCAACACAGTCAAAACACAGCAAAATGTTTGTTTAAGGGTGTTCGCGTGGCAAAAATTCAAAATTTCATATTTGTTTGACATAGTGTTAGTTTTACATACGTTACTTGTGACTACATTTTCCACTTGTAGACATTTTTTAGCTCTCATAGTTTTCCCATGGCAACACGTCAATGGCAGAATTTGCAAGTTACAGGAACATAGGTTTAACAAAAACCAAGTGACTTGCTCGAATGATATAATTTACACTGAAATAAGATATTATGGGCACTATGCTAAAAGATTTTAAAATACTCAACAAAGGCCTTTTTGTCTTTTTTAAAAATTGCTATAAATGAGGTAAATTTTCTTCACTTTTGGATTTTTTAAAAAGTACAAAGGAATTCCATTCTGTGTTTTTAAATATTTTAGCATATCGTCCATTATATATAATTTCAGTGTAAATTATTTCATTCGAGTCAGTCAGTTTATTTTTCGTTAAACCTATGTTCCTGTAACTTGCAAATTGTGATTTTGACCTGCCGCTATGGGAAAACTATGAGAGCTAAAAAATGTCTACAAGTGGAAAATGTAGTCACAAGTAACGTATATAATAAAACTAACACTATGTTAAGCAAATATAAAATTTGTAATTTTTGCCACGTGAACGCCCTTAAGGATCTCTTGTTTCTACTTGTATTAGTGATATTAAGTTTTACGCCTAAACGATAGCAGGTATCAAAAATCTGTTTACAGTTCACGTTGTAAGCTTAAGCCTTATTGAATTACTGGTATTGGTTTACAAAATCCTTTTAACACATTGTAACCACGCGATTTGTGCCGTACAGATCCAGTGTCCGTACTCTAAAAATATTGGTTACTTTACATTAATTAGAGATCATCACCAATCTAGTGGTTGGCATAGTGCGACACTGGGGTAAGGATTATTGTCGTTAGATTCCCACTTCTAACAAGCATGCAAATTCCGTGAATTAGGTTATGTTTAATTCGTATGTTAACCATAAGAAATATTCTAATGCATTCGAATTTTCTCGTTTTTTGTTGATAATAGAATTTTCTACTGCATTAGTGAAGTAAATGTACTGCCTACGCTAAAATATTCCATTACATGTACGAGTTTTTCTTTTCCTAGCACTTAATACAAAGCCATTCTACGTTTTTTTTTTTTCAGTGCACTATAACATATTTCTCCAGGAAGTTGCCAAAACGACCTGGGCTGTACGTATTAAGGCCCTAGTGACGACACTGGTGGACATTGTCCCTTCCTACAATAAATAGGAGGGGCAGTGCAGGTGTTTGTCCCAACCCAAAGATTAACTGCATTCAACAAAAAACAAAAAGTAGTTAATTTTCTCTCAAAAAAACTAAATCAAAATATAGAAATCAAGAAGAAAAACATTAATGCATGTTATCATTACCTGAACAACACTGATTGGGTTTTGCAAGACAATTAACTGTAAAAGTATCACTTTCCTCGGCAGTTCGCCATTGCTTGGATTCATAAACCTTGGAATAACAGTGAAGTAACCAGGCAAGTTTCCTAAATAAACACGGGGTCACAGCTTTGATTCCAATTTCCTGAATATTTCAATTTAGGTCTACCACATCTTCTTAAATCGATTTGAAAGGACGGAAACCTAACGAGCGAGATGATTGTCGTGTAAGTATATTTCAGACAAATGTGACACTGAGGGAAGCACAAATGCACGTTACAATACGTGTTCTCGAGTAGGGGGAGCATGGGCGTTTTGCCCCACAGGGAGCAAAACCGGCCTAACCTGCATATGGTTAACATGCCCGCCCCTCCCCTTGGTGGTGCAAGGTCTCTGATTGGCGAAGACGTTGTCTAGGGGGGCGTGTCCTGAGCTGTGATTGGTTGTAGGGGTATTTTGGTACGAATAGTACCTAAGTGCCATGAGGTCTGTGATTGGCTGAGAGCTTAAGCCCCGCCCTGTATGTGTGTATTGATTGTGTGTATGTAGGCGAGGGGTGCAGAGGAGGCAGTGTACAGAGGGGTTGGCGACCCTTTTGGTACAAGTTGTGTCTAAGCGCCATGTGGGTATTGATTGTGTGTAGGCGAGGGGTG
>PNEQ01099843.1:0-39742 GCA_003012365.1 Medauroidea extradentata | reverse complement strand
AAGGACGTCGTCGACAAAATGGCCGACAAAATAGCCGACAAAATGGTCGACAATCCAAGATGGCCGACAAGATGTACGACAAAATGGCCGACGATGGCCGACAAGATGGCCGACAAGATGGCGGCCAAGATGGCGGCCGTGGCTCCGAGCTCCGATGCCACGCGCCACCAAAGTGCACCCCCCTTTTCCTACTACTGTTGCAGAATTCTTTTCACCAAAAATCGTGGGCTCTATCCATAGTGCAATCACTAGAGCCTCGATTTTATGGTGAAAGTATTTTTGTATCAAGATCGTACAGTGCTGTATATATGTGCAACTCTGCTTCATGGCCAGTGATTGGACGGTTTAACACGCTCTTGTCTTAGGGTTCCACCGGCAATTCACAGACGTATGGCGTCACAGTCGCCTTATTCTGATTGATGCAGTCTGAGCAAAGACATGCTTCCAATAACCATGAAGCATAGCTGTCGATGCGCACGTAAGGCATTGAAACAAAACGTTGCAAAAATCTCCTCGCGACAAAACCGTGTCTTTACCAGTCACACAAGTCGCAATACGCTACACTGATTTGGAAAACACGTTGGCAGAAAATATTCTCGCTATTTTCATCCGTCTCTAGCCATTAGGGAATAAAGAACGTCGAATATGGACACGTAAAGTCTAGAAAATAGTCAACTATTCCCGCGATAAACAAATCTCCATAAGTATCTGTAATCTAAAGTGATTGGTGTCCGAGTTTCAACAATGATTAGAGATGATGGTTTATCGCGGGAAAACTTGACTGTTTGTTGGGTTTCAACATACGTTCTGCTTATGAAAAAATTACTGGCTTTCGCTTGTGCGTAGAATTATTGCCCTACTTGACTAAGCCAATAAGAATTCCGCTATTGTCATATTTGATGCCCATTGGCCATTATTAGTCTGACGACAGCTACGTTGTGTCAGTGTTTTCAAGGCTACGTTGACACAAAACATTTTTGCGATATACCATCATCTCTAACAATGGTTCCTACAATAGTCGAAATGGATGCTGGCCCATTTTTAAGAGAGCAGAGTCTCGGGTGATGCTGTAAAGCGTCTTTAGAGTGAGAATGTTTTTAAACTTATCTTCAAGATAAAAGTTATTAAGAAAATGCTCTTATTTATGGCGCCCCCTCCCCAAAAAAAATATTTTTTAGAAAGAAATGCTTTACAAGGTGCTCATAAATTTCCCTGTTCTGCTTTCTATATCACATTTTGTGTTGCAGCCAGTATCTGGCTCGTGGGACAAAGAGGAAGACTCGGTGTTTCTTACAAACCCAGACCTACAAAAGCGACACCATCTTTTACAGAATTTCAAGCGTGTAAAACTATATATTTTCAGAATAATACATTTTTGTTAATATTTTGGTAAATAGTAGTGTGAGTGTAGTAAAATGTAAGGATAGCTAAATTAATAAGGTAACGAAGAGAACATAATTATTTGTATTTTGATTAAAAATAGCACAGTGCTTATATGTGGATATCTTGTTGATAATAAGTGTCGACGACATTAGTAATTTATATAACTATTAAGGTAAAAATAGTGTTTGATGAATAAAAAGTTTAATTAAAAATAAAACTTAAGAAAAATATATGAAACAATAAACAGCGATCACAATAGAAAGAAGTGACATAAGTCATAGAAACTGCCTCGTATGGTACTGCTGTGATTTTAAAGAATACTTTCGTCTAAAATCAAACACTTAGTTTAAATATGTTGTATATTTTACCACAACACGTTTAGGCCTAACAATTTTCAATTGTTCTTAAATATTCTACAAAAATTATATTTCATTTGATTTCGTATTTTATTACAGCTCCCCGTTTACATGATGTTCTCTCTAAATACCAAAGAGAACACTGACTGTGACTGACATATCAAGATGCAGTCCAAACTACTGGACCTAGAATCGTGAAATTTTTGTGTGAATTCCTCTCAGGTCGCAGGCGAGCAGTATGAAGGGATTTTTCGAAATTCGACCTCTAAAAGGGAGAAAAGGGGTGAAATGTTTTTCCGAAGAAACGTCGATAGATCTCGAACCCGACTGCCTAACATCGTGTTTTTTACATTAATAACACACACATAAAATGCATATTAGTCAATTAAAGTATTTTTAGAAATTAAATATTCAAGGGGATGAAAAGACCTTAAATGTGTTTCCGATTAACTATCGACATCTATAGAATCTTTTAGGACAAAGTTTTGGTATTCGCTTCAAAATGTTGCTTACGTAAATACCCAAAAAGGAGTTTTAGGATTTTTTGAAATTCGACCCCTTAGCAGTAAATAGAGGCAAAATGTGTTTTTTATGAATCGTTTATATCACAGAATCATAACTGACTATCGTCGTGATTTTAACTTCAATTTGTTACGTATACAAATGTCTATGACAAGACTCCAAGACGTTTCGAAAATATTTAACTAAGGAGGTGAAAATACGTTAAATGTGTTTTCGATTATTCCTCCATAGATATCGAACCAATCGAGATATCTAAGTGCTCTTTGATTTTTATTGATGCTTTTGAAAATATACCAAATACCCTTAAAATATATATATTTTCCGAACTTGGACCCAAATAGGTAAAAACAGAGTAATATGTGTTTTCGATTCACAATCGATATATATCGATCCCGTTGATTTTTATATAGAGACGTGATTTTTGTTTAAGATTGATACTTACTCAAATACCCAAAAAGAAATTTCAGGAATATTCGGAATTCCCCTCCTAAGGAAGTGAAAAGTGTTGAGAAGTGATGAAATGTGTTTTCAATTAATCGTCGATACATCTTGAACCCAGTGGGTTATTGTCGTGTTTTTCACGTCCAAGAGACACCAGTAAAGTAGTCTAAAATGTAATTCAAGGGTTTTTTGAAATTCCGTCCCTTAGTATGTGAAAAGACCTGGAATGTGTTTGAGATAAATCTTCGGAATATATCGAACCAATCGAGATATTCAGTTAACTTTTGCTTCAGAATGATGATTAGGTAAGTGACCGCAAAAAAATTTTAAAATTTTTCAAAATTCGAAATCTCAGTACTTTAAAAGGGTTATATGTGATTTTTAATAAATGATCGATTTTTCTTCGACTAAACGAGCTGTCGTCGTGATTTTCACTTCACTTGGTTACTTGAACAAATATTTAAGAGTGCGTGGTCTTCTCGAAGCCAATATGGATAAAATACTCAATGACAATCCTAGATAATGGTATTTGCCAACTTTATGAGTAAATATTTATCCAGAATTATTAATTTGTAACGCGTGATCTCTTGCGCCGCAGTTAAATGCAGGAGGTTCCGGAGTCAGAGAAAGTGCCTCGGAAGTTGGCAACACTGGAAACAATTTTGTTTAAACGTTGGTTAAAACTATTGTCTAGGATTACTATTGTTTAATTTTCGCAAATTGACTTCAAGAAACCCACAGTTATGGATTAATGCTTTTAGAGTTGAATTATGTACCACGCCCTCTTAAGGTGAGAAATTAAGATTTTTCGAAGTTCGACACCTAAAGTGGCAAAAAGGCATACTATTAGTTTTCTATCAGCCGATGACACTTATCTAACAAGTAGAGATATTGAAGTGGTGTTGGCGTCAGAATTATGTTTGCGTAAGTACCTAAAAATTTTAATGCAAGTTTTTTTATTTTATAAGGTAACTTAGTTATTAAGAAGAAAACTTAATTTGTAATCTTTCAAGGCAGACGATCCGAAAAGCAAGTACGACCAGCGGGAAAGAAATTATACTAGTGTTTCTTTGAACAGTTCTATCGAGACGTGCTGTTGTGCAACTTCTATGAGCCTAGGAAATTATGAATAAATTTGACGTTATGTGGCGCAGCTGTTTGTCGTTCTGACACAGAAAAAAACTGCAATATGGATGAAGACGTTCAAAGTGTGTTATGCAATCCTCTATCATCTAAACTTCCTCGACAGCGTCATCACACGTATACCATCTCTATACCTCAAGGTTGGAGCACCAAATAAGTTTATATCCCTGCAAAATATTATGTCGCCAAATCTGCTTAGTGGCACTTAACTTCAGGTGAAGGTTTTGAAAAACAAGTAGGTTATTGAGGGCACCATCATCAATGGTTGTACTCGGGGGAAATAGTCTTCATACCACGTAAACTGTGTATTTCATTCGATTACCCTCTTACATTTAGAAGTATTTAATTACCCCACAACGTCAACTTTGCTTTAGGCCCAGGCGAAGTCGCTGTTGGTGGCAGGGCAAATTTAAGACGGATTTTCCCGTGGACAGCTGTAGCTACTTATCCTGCTGCAGAGTTAGCTCGACATTCTAACGCTTGATGACTGAACCACGTATCTGGAGTACAAAAAGGTATCTGCTCTGAGTAATACACGCGAGCAAAGCCGTGGGAGTAATGCTTGTGCGTGTGTGTGTCTATATATATGTACATATATATATATATATATATATATATATATATATATATATATATATATATATATAAAATTGCGTCGTATTCTTTTGTAAATCAAAAACATTTCCACACGTGATGTTAGGTAAAATGTAGGAAATGCTATATATTGAGTAGTTACTATAATAAACTAACGGGTGAAGTCATGCCCGTGTGTCTGGATATAATATATAACCACCAGAATACTATATAAAAAATAATTGTCCCAGTCTTCCATCAACACCCGTGGAAATCAAGATGCCGATCTGGTAAATTGTTGTAGGTCTCATGTTCGTCGGTTGGAAAATGTATTAAATATATTTTATCCTATACTATGTTTAACAATATTCGTAAAAAATGTTTTACAATTTAAAAAGTATATTTATACATAACTTATTCACATATATACAAAAGTTTATATTTTTTTATTATCATCACACATCACGCGAACATAAATCGATGTTGTCAACGATATTATTTAAATGCAAAAAAAAACTTTCATTTATCATTACGTCTGCAAGAGCATTAATTGATCTTTACTAATAATTAGTTCTGCAAGCGCATAAATTAATCCTTAAGACATAGTGGACCGTAGATTTTTTTTTCACGTATGAGGCACTGAAACGAGGACAGCTATAAGTCGAGTATAACCCGTGCGTCAAACACCTCATCGCCTCTATGCGTGGAGGACTAAACTAGCGTGCTGTGTTTACATAGTAACTATTTTACAACGGGACTTCAAGCGATGACCCTATGATTTTATTTGTGGAAAGTATGTGGTGAAGTCCAGTGCAGGTTTATACGATTTTGTTTTACGATTACGGTTGATATTTTCTCGGCTACAGCCACGTGAAAAATTTATTTTTAGCACTTTTGAGGAGCTTGATAATCATGTTTTACTTATCGGACAGCATATTTTAAATCACAGGGACTTAATTTAAGTGTCTTTTCTTTTGGTAGATAAACGCATTAGAAACATTTTTAGTAACTATACATGAAAAACGACTATACGTACCTCGCTACAGCAAGTCTCACGTGCCAGGTCCACTAACTATTAAGGTTATGCGCACAGCCGTGAGACATATTGCACGTATTGCTATTTAGTTTGTTGTCAGTTTTAGGTGGTTCACTCTACAGTGGGCACTGCACAACATCTATAACAGTCAAAAAATACATTTTTTAGGGATATAGAAGTAAAGTTTTGAGTGTTGAGGAGTGATTACACAAGTTTTTAGTTACTTGGAAGTTTTCGTATTTAAAAAAGACGGAAGCATAACGACTCACAGAAAATAGTAATCTGCGCTCAGTTTATCCTGAATAGCCTATATGTGGTTAGTTTCAAATCGTTTGGTATTCTTGAACTCTGACAGATTATGGGATTAACGAAGACTACGCAATTCAACGTTTTATTGACATTCTGTGCCCAAACATGAAACTATGGCTTCGACAATCTTGAGCACAGTTTGCAAAAAATTGTTCTGACTTTTAGAACAGCGTTAGGCTTAAAACTTATTTTGATTAGCATTCTCACTTCATTCTGAAAATGAATATGAAACTGTATAATGCTACTCTCGGCAAAGTTAACATTTTCCAACTTTAGTTACGCATTTCTTCCAGCCAATTAGTATATTTTTTTCTACTTGATAATACGAGTGTAAGATATAACGCAGTGCATCTGCATTTCTATTATTGGAAAATAAGCTAAAATTGCTTAGTTTAGCGTCAACAGCATATAATTCTCACAGATCTGCGTAATCGGTTTTCATAAGAGGTTATCGAATTTTCACAGCAGCTGTCCGCTATAATCAATGCCTCACATTCTTTGTACGTGGAAGTAAAAATAAAAAGTTAATTAATGACACTTAATGCCTTGCCGCCCATTACTTACTAGAACCAATGGGGTGAAGGTAGGTGCAACAAATTCAGCAGCAAAAATTTTAATTAAACTGCACTATTTTATAATATCTGAACCCCCCCCCCATTTTTTTGTCAGGAGGTCGAAAGCCCTTGTGTGTTGAGTGTTTTGATGTGGCTTTGAAGTGCCTCCCTTCCCCCAACCTTTTGTCCATTCCCGTGGATTTAAAATTCATTATCGCAGTCACAGGTTAACGCTCACGCAAATAGACTGAATTTTGATTGCAGTGGCTTTCATGCACCTAACGCCGGCCATAGCATCCACTGAGCACTCCTGAGTTTAGAAACGCAGCAGTTAAGCAAATTAAAAGACTGAGGTGCCATAGAAGTAGATTCTACTAACTTTCAAACCGAATATTTTCAAAAGGGTGAAAGTGTTTTTTTATAACTGAAATCGTTCCGCTAAAGATGGAGGTTTTAGAGACCAATGAAGAAATGGCTCAAAAACTTTGCGTTTTTGGAAATGCGGTGTTTAGGATTGAAGAATTTTTGCTGTATTCGTTTTGAAAATGTTTTTCTCATTCAGTTATTGGCTCAGAATGCACCTTTATTCAGAGATAGAACATTCATTATTTCATCTGGTGGGAAAAATTGTCGAAGTATACTTGAATATGAAGTTAACATTTTTTCTCCCTTACGCCCTTATTTTTATTCATTTGTTAAGGGTATTCAAGTACGATAAATTGGTAAGTTTATATTTTTATGAATGGTCGTTATTTTCGTAGTAAATACTTACCAGCAAAGTATTTTCTTAAAACACAATTTTAACTCGCATAGTTTTCTTTCAACGGTGCGTCAACGTCAAAATTTTGCATGTTACGCTGCCATGCAAATAACTAAAACTAATCAGTTCACTTAAATAAAATAATTATTGACTGTTAACATATCTCCCATGAGCTACGTAATAAAATATTTAGGGACTCATAACGTAAAATTTCTAATTTAAAAAATAGAAAATATACACGAGAGTTATTTTAACGTTTTATTAGATTGCCCATGACATGTAATTTCGCTGTGAATAATTCACCTAAGAATATCAATTTCTTTTCAGTATTTGCATGGCAGCGTAACATACATATTTTGGTTTATGGCACCGATGTGAGAAAACTATGGGAGCTAAAATTTTTTCGCAAGAGAAAACTATACTCAAAAGGGTTCATTTAAAAAACTAACACTATTTCAAAAAATATATAAAAGTATTATTTTATAGCACTTGAACATCCTTTACAAATGTCGCTAGAAGGAAGGTCCGCAGAAAACCGTCGTTTTTAAGATTGGCTATAGATGCCTTCCGTCGCCATCATCATTTTCACAAAGCGGCTGACAAGGATACAGACATAAACAGGCACATTTTAAATTACGACTGTATATTATATAGGCAGTAGATATGTAATGACAGAATACTGAACTGTTATTTTGAATTTATCTAATAATGTTATTATTTTGTTTTCTGCCGTAGCTGTTTTTTTATTTGTTTTCAGTAGTATGGGCTTGATTAAAAATAAATTCTATCATCTTAGTTTAATTGCTAAGGAAATTACTAACTACGTCACGATTTTTAAATTCGAACGAAAGTGTGTACAAATATAAACGTTTGGTTGGGTAAACAATGTAAACATTAGTTTATTGCCACGTAATATTTTGCAGTTTGGTCATCAAAATATTTAATTTAATCCTAATAAAACTACTCTGAGAAATCGAAATAAAAACAACCCCTCTAGTTCTAGCATGGAAAATATTGTGTATTTCCAAAATATTTTCACGAGGATCATGACTGTTGTACGTTCTCCCTACGAAAGAACTTTTCGCAAACTTGTCATTCTGAAAACATTAGCAAATAGCAAAATTATTACTCGAGTCTGGAAGCAAAAACTATTAAGAAACTTAGCCTACATATCTTCCTTTACATCCTACGTTAACACTATTTTACCTAACGATAATTATCAAGAGTAATAAATAGTGATGTTTGAATAAGGAAGCTCTATGCTCTGAAGGAAATTTAATTTTTGTTAAAAAATTTAAACACGATGAAATGAAATATCTATACATTTTAATTTTTCATCCGCATGTTAAACTTACACCAAATATGACATTCAGGATTGTTTATTTCCTCTTCAGTACTTCATTTAGTTACAAAAAACAATACTATCAGAAGAGTTTCACAAGCCCTCTAAATCTGCCGAATAAAATGTTTTGTATTTCGTATTCGCACGTTTAGTTCTTAAATCACAACATGGTATTCTTAAGTTTATTTATCCCAACACATAAAGCTACGAACACATATCTATGAATTAATATAATACCTAAAGATAATGATTCAAACCAATTCCGATTATTACTATCGCAGTATGTTATTTGTCACATGTATTTAACAAATTATAGTTAAGATAACGCTATACCTTACCTTCACAAAAGAATATTCTTGTTTCAGGAAAAATTTATTGATTAACAACCAGTCTTCGTTTCGTGTGATACATACGTTTCATATGGCTGCAGACTATGAATGAGAAATATCTTAGTTATTACAGAACTAAGAATGAGAAATGTCTCAGGTATAACAGAACTGAATATGCATTTAGACAACTGTCTACTGGCTTCCAGAACTTTCTAAATCACGCCCTCTACAGTGGTACGTGAAGATCGTAACATAGTAAAGATTATATTTCTTGTAAATAATACATTACTTGTTTTTATTTCTCGGTGAACGTTTTACTTGACATCTGGCGATTTTTAGAAGTCTGCATGAACAGCAAAAAATTAATTCTACAGAAAATTATTATTTTTAAACTTACTAGCAAAAATTTGACAGAAGTGAGGCGTTACTGATTAGCGAAATTCGATGCTAAAATGGTAAGCTTTTTATTCCACCATGAAGAGATTAAGGTAAAAGGGAATACATTACTCTAGAAAACAGTGTTGTAAAAAACCTAATACCTGAGAGAGAGCACCCTTTTCAGCTCTTTATTCACATATCCACAACCAGTAGTTTTCTATTACAAACGTTAGCTTAAATTTACTTTCTACTCAGTCATAAAAACTGGTTAATTATGTATTTGAAGAACTATTTTAGTAAATAAACAAAAAAAAACATGTTGAAATACGTTGATGGCCAACTGGCTGGACGTAATTTGGCGCCGATGAAAGCGCGCCATTTTTAAGAATTCCGAGATAACTGTCATTTAATGGCATAATATTTACATTAATATATGTCCTGTATGTGCGTATACTTTTTTTTAAGTTTCTGCACCATGATGACCTGATTTTCGCCATTTTAAGTTACGAAATGTAAGAATTTATCGACAATTGGAGGACTTTAGCCTGATATGCACTCGTGGAATCCTCCTGGAGTTATATTCATAAGCAGACGTGACTCAAATAAGCAGTTTAAAATATAATTTTATCTACCAAGGTGCTATATACACCACTCGGCGTCCGGTTGACGCCATAAGGACGCCGTCTGCGGCGCGGAAGTGAGATCGCTAAGGGCGACTATGGAACGCCGGTCAAATGTCACTTCACCACAACGCGCCAAGCTTTTACTCTTGCTATAAAACGAGGTCAACATTATTCCGCCACGAAATCCAATGATTGGTCGCTATGACAATGTTGATGGGTGGCTATAAGTTAATGTAACTGCAATAGACCTAATACAAATCACTCCTGTATCATTCATTATTATTATCACTTATACATGTGCTTACGTATCTAATCGCTTATCGATAAATGTACGACGCCCAGGCTGGAATTGCATTCTTCATCTGTCGAGCTTTCTGCAGGGTGAACTTTATTACGGACAGCAATTTTAAGGGTACTGTCTAGGCAAATTTCATCGCCATGTTTTTAATTTTATATTTGCACCAAAGATTAATTTCTCATTTTAGATTCAAAATGTAACTAGATTTTACTCTTATAAAATTACTTTGTCTAGCGTAGTTTTTGCGTAAGGGCTCGTTAAAGTCAAAATTTGCATGTTTCCTTTAAGGACACACTAAAACCAACACATATTCCAAACTGAAATAATTCACACTGAGTATCGATGTTGTAGGCTACAAGTTTACCTATGTTAAATCACAAAATAAACTCTTTTAATATTATTTTTAATTATTCAATTTTGTAAATTTTATTTTAAATTTTCGTATTTTTATTTAAATGCAAAATATTTTTATTCATTGTTTTTATGTACGAGAAATTGTAGCCTGTGACATCTAAATTCACTGTGAATTTTTTTCTGTTTGGTATGTCAGTTGGTTTTAGCATCGTCAGAAAAAACGGTAACATGCACATTTTTATTTTAACGAGCCCCCACGCAAAAACTTTGCGAGATAAAATTATTTTATAAAGCCGGAATTTAGTAACATTTTGTGTCTAACACAAGAAAAAATATATCTAGTTCAAATATAAAAATAAAAACACGGCGATGAAAATTGCCTAACAAAGCCACCACACTTACCGAAGACATATTTTTCCTTTCACTCTTTTTTACACGTGTCACAAGTTTTCATTTTATCTTGAATTCTTTTCGCGCACTGAAATATTGGCAGCGCACATACTCGTATTCTCAGCTGTAATAGCAGCTAATTCGTTTACTAGCAACATCTGATGATGTTGACAAATATGAATAAAAACATTCAGAAATTTTTCTTTTCCCAACTCTCTTACGGTTTTCCCTAAGCATGTTTCACGATACCAACAAACGATACTTGACCGCGACATGCCATTCTTCTGGATTGAAACTGTCAGTTAGGTGTCTCAACTCATCGACACGAAAGCAGATCACTTCAATAACCGTGGGAACAGACTGTCCACTGCTCGTGGCGTATACGTAGGTTAGGATATCGACTAGCCTAATGCTGTAAATAGCAGCGTAGAACATGATATGTGTTTTAAAAATCCACGCCTGGCAGTAAAAATGTGTAGCCAAAGATACGCGAGACCGAAATTTCGTTCTGTTACAAAATGAATATTTGAAGTCGTTTTACGCATAATTTAAAGTGGTTGGGTGGCTGCAGTCAGAGGTACGCATCACTTTATACTGAAACTAGTTAAGCTGTTTAGTAACGGTTAAATGAAATGTATTAATCTAACTACGGTGGCTTTATTTTACATAGTTTAGTTACTGAACACTTCAAGGATATACTATATAATTTAGATAGGAGGGGAGCGGCTATTTAGATAATTACGTTAATGTTCTACTCTATGACGGGTGACCCTTTGGACACGTTAGACCTCACCGTAACGTGATGTGCCGGAGGCTGATGACTGTGTTGGCTATCGAAGGACGGCGGCACGTCGTGGGTCTCGACCCAGGAACATCCTGGCGAGGTGGTGACGGCTGGAAGGCTTGAAGGAGACAGACCTCGATTCCCCCAATACCTTGCATTATATTACCACACTTCAGTGCAGGTGGGGAGAATCGCTGACGCCCTCGTCTTGTGCAACTACCGATCTAACTACACTGTCGTCGCTAGCCCGTCCTCCAGGGAGGCTCTTGGTAATCATAACTGTTCCTTAAATTATATGCATGCAATGATTAAGTCTTATAAATGGAAACTTCTTTCAAATTCTTATTGACAAAGTACTTGTAGAACAACAAATCACAAACGATTTAAGCCGTGAGCCATCAGTTCTACTACTTTTACGATAATTCTGTTTTAAATATCAAACGATAGCAGATTTCGAAAAACTGTTGCACGAATTTGTTAAAAAGGAATGTATACTATATTAACTAATTTTCTCAAGACAAAATACACAATGGTTTCAGCTAATTAGGCAATTAAGGTGCACCGTCTATCTCCCCGAGCGACGGTGGCGCGGTGAGAATATTTATGGAACTTTGTCGGCAAGTGTAAGCATCGATGGTGGCTCGGTTCGCGTGATTCTTTTCTTTACTAACTCTTTGCTATCCCCTCTCTTCTTCCCTGCGCGTGCGAATTGCTAAGCTCTGGCCAAGCTTGCCGGAGTGTATGTGTGGGCCTTGCCGTCACTCTTCTACTGGGACCAAGTTCTTCAGTAGCCGCCGTCGTGGACGGTTCTGTTTTTTGGATCCTGAGTCGGGAATTCGGCACATTACGTGTTTGTGATGTCCTGGAAGTTACTATAGTTTGATAGTGTTTTCTGTTAATTGATATTGGTTCTAATTATTGACTCGTTTCGTGTATATTGATTGGAGTTATTGGCCGTGGGCGAAAGCCAGAGGCCACTTTTCACGTAAAAAAAAAAAAAATTCTACTGGGACCATCGTGAACTGCATGTAAGTGCACAAGCTCCAGAGTATTTAATTGTCAGTTAGGTTGGCAACTTGTTCCCCCATGACTGCAAGGCGGCTGCCGTCATGTGTAGTTTTTAGTTTGTAACGTTTCTGTGTCTTTTCTAAATTCATGTTTTGAAAGCCGTCTGTAAAAAATTATTTTTGGAAATAAGTATGTTTCTTGTTAGGGTTGTGCTTTTGTTACGTAACCGTTTTATAGTTAGATTTTGTAATGTTTCCACATAATGAGAGCCGTGTGGCCATATGTTAGATTTGTCAGTTTATTTTGCACTTGCTATCCTAAAATACGATGTTGAATAGGAATCAAATGGAGCCCGTGGACGAGACATTGCTGACTTATTTTGGTCTTAAAGAATTCATGCCTTTGTCGTTGAATTATCGGCAATACTAAATTTGATTGTAATTGCTTGGGCATATTTGCCGGTTAGAGGATTCAGGTGTACGGACGTTTTTCTGTAGCGGTCGAAGGGGACCTGCACCTTGTGAACCCATGCATGGGACCTTTAGTATTGTCATAATCTTGTTTGTTAATTTCCGTTTGTGGAAACATATATGTACGCATATTAAGAACATTTACACATTTAATACGTACTATATACTATGATTTCTATTTGAATTTTACATACTGTGTACGTTTTGCAACGGCTTCTTGTCTTTCACGGAAGTTATTTCTATTGCCTTGCATAACGTATCTTGAAAATAAATTGATGCGAACATATGTAACTCAGTACTGATTTCTGTTTTTGTGTATTTTGTATTTTTCAGTATTTCATTCACTTTTTTCAAATATATATTTTTGTACTCGTTCTCCGCAACTGCGGGCTCGGTACAAAGGAAATTCTCATTAATGAACTAATTACCCAATTCAGTAGAATTGTTTTGTCTAGAAAAAATTTGATTACATAGTAAAAACAATTCTTAACAAAATAGTGCAACAGTTTTTCGATACCTGCTCTCTTTTCGAAATAAAAAAAAAATATTACTGCTAAAACAACATAAATGATAGATCATGGCTTTAACATACGTGTATTTGTTACCACGAGCACTTAAGTAGTAAAGTGAGTTACGGCGTGGAAACTATCCGGGGAACTTAAAAGTTGGCCACATAATTGTGTTAAAAGAAAATGTATGTATAGAAGTTCAGGGCAGTGCCGCATTAGTTTCGCATAAATCAGAAATTCAGAAATCTTTAAAATCATGTGTGAGACGATTTGCTCTAAGGTTCCTTCCTGATACCTTATTTTTATTCATCCTGTTGGTAGATTTTCAGGTACGACAGCCTGAGAAATCAATTTCGAGCTATATTATTAGAGGGTTTCAAAACTATGTTTCTAAATTATTTAATTGGTTACGCTGTTGCATAATAGTGACACTTCTGAGTGTTTTTATATGTATTTTTAACACTAACAAACCAGTAAACGTGGAACAGAATCCGAAACAAATAATTGCGGATGTTTCAAAATACTATAAAGCGTGAAAGCGTTCGGCTAACGGATGCTTAAGGCCGTTCTAGTATGAAATTTCTTTTAATATTCTTTATAATTTTGTTATAGTTTAAGAAATGAAAAAGGTGTAAAATGGAGCATATATATATATATATATATATATATATATATATATATATATATATATATATATATATTGCGAAGTGCTTTTAATGTTACCAAACTACTTTCGAAATTGCACTATAATACCTGGTACCTCATAATGCCTGTTGAAAAAGCCACACCATATTAAGAAATTTGATTAATATTAATTATGTGTTTTGCACGTAGTTTTATATTAAATTATACTTAAATTACATTAATCGTTGATTATAAGCGAACGGTCAGATACGTCCGTGACAAACACTTTCCAGACGCTTGACTGAATTAAACAAATGTATGAGTTACGATATTTTGTTGTGTTAGTTATTTATTAGTTATGACAGAAAATATTATAAGATAACTTCTTTAATTGTATTTCAATTTATACGAAATAATTGTCTTAGTTAATACACAAGGTTAATCACAATTCCATCAATCCGAAATCGTATACGCGTGATAAAAATGTAGATCTTGTAAGTAACTGCAGTTTAAGGGCCTTACGTGTGCAAACCGGAATATTTTCACGGTTCACTGGCTTTTAGGCTAGCTTCCTAGCGAATATTTGTTCTCAAGTAGACAGCAGCTTCTAGCAAACTGATCCCACAGACGCAATGATATTACATGATTTGGCCTGCATTTAGTTTCTTCTTTGTTTCTGGATCTGTGCATTCCAGGATGAGTCAGATAAGTTAATGAGCATTCGCGAAATTATCACGGGCTTACAACTTTTTGAATTCTAGCTTACACTCGCAAAAACAGCGAATTTATGATGGCCGTACGTATGACCTGTTTGGCACATTAAGGGCGGTTACTCAATTCAAACCTTTAGCAATTGACTTTACGATGGCTTCTCATGGAGTTGTACACAATGGCATCACCGAACGTAAAGTCAAGCAACCTTGAATTTAAGTTTGCTATAAACTGAAAACCTAAAGTCAAAGTCAATATGGCCGTTTGCAAAAACCAGTTGTGTATGATTTACTGAAAAATGTTAATTTCTGAGTATCGTTTTATTCTCCAGTACTAGGATTTAGTGAAAATGTTACAGGTATGTCATAAATGAATTCGGAAAACCTTGTAACCAGCATTTAAAAAGTATTTGTAAGTGAAATAGTTTTGTCAATAGATGGCACTGCTTGTGTTTTACAAATTATTACCATAAATAGAAAATATGAAACCAACTTGCCTAATTTTTGGAATATCTGCATTATATGCTTATATAATGATTAATATCGCAATTTTTTCCATTTCAATAAACATATTCTCAATCGTTTTACAACTGTCGTTTCTTTAACTTCACACTGTGTATTTACAAAATACTTAAAGTAACGGAAACGTAAAGTCAAATGTTAAAGTAATCAATTGTGTATAGGCCTTAACTTAGACATTGTGTGGCTCTGGCACACGAAATAGTATACTGTTTGTTTCAACTTGGTCTGCGTCAGCTTCCTCTATCGCTTGAACCACAACCGCTATCTCATATTGCCTCCCAGCGTTTTCGCGGTAACACTCGTTCTGAAATGTGTCACACCGCGTTGTCTTCATCTTCCGCGCGAAAACGTGTCCGAACCGTTCTCTTCTCATCGCCTCGCGTTCCCTCTAGATTTGCTCCACCTAAAATACATCTCACATTCTCCTACGCCCGCTGCGCAAAGTTATGTTTGCCAAAAAATAATTGCCCTATTTTTTCTTCGGTGAAATTATTTTCGGGCTCCAAGGAGCAGCAGTGAATGTTTTAACAAGCTATGAATATTTCTTTCTTAGTTTCTTTCTCTAACGTATGGAAGCACATAAATGGAAATGAGGATGAAAATGTTGGTCTTTGTTATACTTGCAGCCATTTTCCTTCGAGTTTATACATATGTTTTATGCAGTGTATCATAAACCCGCGCTATTACGTGGGCATGCGTGGTACTTCCAGCTCAACGGTCGAGAAGAACGAACAACAGTTCCTTCTAAACCGACAAAAGTTAAAAATGCATATAAAACAGAAAACGTGGCTGATTATAAAAATTTTGTTTAACTACGTAACTCACTCGTGAACGATTTCGTGCCTCAAAACCATTAAATTGAAAATAATTTTTGCATACACACCAAACACTATCTGACAGCGACACGTTGTATGTGACGTCTTTCTCAATAAATGAAAGGAAAAGTAATTTCCTGAACAACCACAATTTTTAAGTTACAAAAAAAATATGGCAAACCAGGCCGTTTAAAAATTCAATAAGAGTGAATTTTCAAGAACTATTATAAATATTTTCACAAAGTATTTTGCAATATATTTTGTAAAATTTTACAATCAGCGACTTTTCTTCATTTGAAAAGGAAGCAAGAAAATACGAGAACATATTTTATGTTTTCTTTCGAAAATTTTTAGAAGCAATTCAATTACAATTCTTTCAAATTTGCTTTTATTTACTTTACGTTTTCAGACCTGTTAATGTCGTACTAAATGAGAAAAAGTTGTGATTCTGAAAGTGATTATCAAAAATAATGTGATATAGGAAATTTTACTACGTATTAAGTACAGTAAGTACACGACTTTGTAAACAGACTTTTTATTAAAACGTTAATTGATAAATATAATATTTTATTTATATTTACTTTATCATCAGTGCTCGTTACATACAAGTAGCATCACTCAACACACACATATAAAGTCGTGATATTTTTATGAACAGTAAATGTTACTGGCATTCGTTTTACAATAAAGCGTTCGTTTTATGAGAATTTGAAGACCTCCAAAAATATTTTCGAATCTCACAGCTTTGTTTTGGAACGGGTTCTATTAATTAATTTTTTAACGTGGTGTCTTTGTTTTGAATGAACAAAAATTTAACTGATAACGCGGCATAATTCTAAAAACGTTTGTGTGCTAAAAACCGACAAACTCATGTGCAATATTCAAGAGGACCCAGGATCGAATCCCGGCCACGGCCATCCTTATTTCTGCCATGTGCTTTCAATATATCGATCCAGGTGAATGTTGGGATAGTTACTTGACAAAGGTCACGGTTACTTCCTCTCCCAGTTTCTGTCATTGTGGAATGATAGTGTACCTGTCTCTAAAAACCTCACCTTCGAAGAGACGTGAAGCTTACTTAGTAAACTAGAGACCAGAATATTTCGCTGGTTCAAGGACCAGCCGGCTGGATTTAGTCCTACCTACTTGCTTACAGACAACTGTCCGAGTGAGGGACCAGCTGTACATTTGACAACGTATCGCGGTAGTCCAAAAGTGTTTTCATGCAGGATCGCCTTTGGTTAAGCGTTCTCAAGAACAACGATAAAATACAAAAAGTATCCTACATAGACATGAGTTAGAACTCTAGCTGAATCCGCAAAATTTCCGAATGAAGGACATTGATTTATCGCTGAAAATGTTTACTATTTGCTAGGCTTCAATATAAAACATCCACATCTGGTCACTCCCAATTGACGTGTCCCCAACTGAACTGGTCAATGATAACACTGGTAAGGTGCTAGTGAACATTTGTGATCCTTCTCTTAAAAATTAACAATGTCATTCTCCAGTCGTGCAAGAGAATTCACGGTGGTACAATGATTCTTCCGATTTGCCACTATCTTATAAATATAGTGTGAACCTATTAATATCTGGGCACAATTTACCACCAGTGATGGAAATCAACTGTAACTATTTTGGCGACCTGACATGTACTAATATATGCTTCAGTTGATCCTACACGTCATTCTGCTATTTGTTACAAAAATGGCGCACGTACGTCTTAAGACGTACTATGGTATCTATAGAGTTTTACACATTATGTGGGTGAAAAAATGGTTTAACAGAACGTGTACGCTACTGCGGACAACCTTACTAGGAGAGTTGCATTTACATACTCAGTTTCCCAAACATCAGTAAATTTTGACTTGTTCTTAGAGCACTTTTTAAGTACACATTTTATGTAATGTAGGTCGAAATTTTTGGCACCAAATTAAACCGAAGATGTTAACAGCACCATCATTACAGTAAATTCTGGCGTGCTTTGTACCTGATATTTCATCATGTAAACAGTAAATTCCTTCATAACTACTATCAAACTGTATATTGATATGTGAAACTAACGAGATTGTTACCTCTGTAACCGGAGACGTACATAAATTCCAGCATGGTATAATACAAACTATCGGATGCAAAAATACTTTTTTAACAGAAAGGCTAATGGGGCAACTAATCTAATCAAAAATCAAAAGACTTGAAAATCGTCTTGCATATTTATTAAAAAATAATAATTTTAAGATTTAGATTTGTTTCGACTACGTAGACAACAAAAACAAAACTGCGTCGGGGCCGCGGTGGCTGAATAGCCCGACCATTCGCTTCCCACTGAGGCGATATAGGTTCGATTCCCGACAAGGTCAGTCCCCGGATTTTCGTATGTGGGAATCGTGCCGATCTACGCCGTTGGTCGGCGGGTTTTCTCGGAGATCTCACTTTTTCTCCAGCCCTTCATTTCGGCACTGGTACATGGCTACAGCATATTACCCCTCACCAGTGCTACCTCGATGCAATGTTGAGCGCTGACCAAAATCTCTCACTCGCTCAAAATTGCATCAATAAGTTAATAATTTTTAAAACGCTCAAAAATTCAAATCTGCATTAACAACAAACAATATAATATGTTATCAAAGTACGGCTTCACTGCGACACTCCCGGAACGAGATTGGAGGCATGACCCTTAAATTTACTTTTTAATCTAACGAGACGGAATGTCTTTACTAAAATTCCGGTCAAATACTTACTCGACTAACCCGCGACTACTTAGTTGTTCTTTCAGCTCCAATAGGATGCCTCACGACATTCTAGTCCACGACTCTTCGTGTCAGCAACCACTCCCCACGGAGAGGAGCATAATCCACTTATTAACACCCTGATTAACCGGGTTAAATGGCCGGACCGCCAGAACACTTAGCAACAGCCGAGAGTGTGTTGCTGCAATCACCCGTCTCGTTCCGCCAATCGTGGCATGCGCACGACATAACTTGCGTTCCAGGGGAGGAAGATGGTGCAGTGTCCCTGGCGTGCAGAAATACAACTTACCAGGCTTCAGTTGAACCCCGTTGGCCATTGGCACCCCACCTGGGCGCACCAAGATATGAAACCAAATATTCGGAACACAAATTCTACGTTGGCACAACGAACCTAGGCTCTATCAAGGCATCGTACACACATATCCCGTGGCGTATCCAGAAGGGCAGGGGGCGCAATAAAATATTGAAAAGATTACGTCATACTTTTCCTAGAGCTTTATAGAAGACAACACAACAATAACAACGCAATCATTTTTGGGTCTGTATGGAAGCAGAATCTTTGACATTTATTTTATATCAGCGCAAAGGTTTTCACTTTTCAAACATAATTTATCCCCAAATGTATTACAATTTCTTAAAGAGTATATTAGTTTTTTTTTCTTTTAGTTTGGAAACTCCTTTAATGGCACCATTTTACTCCGGACGTGATACATAATTCAACGCTAAAAGCATTAATCTATAACAGTAGGTTTCTTGCAGCCAATTTGCGATAATTAAACAATAGCAATCCTAGACAATAGTTTTAGCCAACGTTTTAAACAAAATTGTTTCCAGTGTTACGAACTTCTATTGCACAATTTCTGACGCCGGAACCTCGTGCATTTAACTGCGGCGCAAGAGATCACGCGTAACGAATTAGTAGTTTTGAGTAAATATTTACTCATAAGGTTGGCAAATACCATTATCTAGAATTGCGATAGAGTATTTTATCCATATTGGCTTCGAAAAAAACGTAGGAATAATTTGAAGTTTTCAGCGTTTATTTATCTATCACGCACTCTTAAATTAAAAATTTTTCCGGGAGAGGGGCACCGGACCCCACCCCTTTTTTATTCGGATGTGGCTGCAGTAATGCTTTTCAAGGCATAGCCACCTCCTGGATCCAGAGCTGAATTCTCTCCTGGTATCACGTAACAATATACGGGATGATTCTTCAGCGATGACCAAAATAAATATTTAGGGATTAGACGTTCACATGATGATAAGCTGAAAGACTCAGTCAACGTAGGTCCGGAAAGAAAACACTTAAGAGATTATGACAGCTATGAACTGCAGGGACGGCGGGAATTACAAGCATGACTTCTATGTGCTGTTTCGAAGGACTTCAGTAAATGTTGACAATCAATTGGGCAAATATATTGTCTGTCACATTGCAAAACAACATATATTTTATACAGCGTGAGTCTGGACGGAGAGTGTTTATTTCGCGTTGTTATAGCTTATGGAAAAGGAAGCCGAAAATGGGTTTTCGAATTTTCCGCAAAGTGAATTACAGCGGAAGTGATGCTACTCTGAAAATCTTCTGTAAAATATAATATTTTAGCCTTTTTTTTTTTTAAAGAAAAAAAGTAAGCTTACGAGATTACATTGCTGTGTGCGTTCCCCTAAAAACTTTTGAACCAATGGATCAAATTTTATCAAATATTTCTTAATGCCCTTTTCAAATTTTCAAAATGGCGGCCATTTCCGTATTTTTGGCATTGTGTTACATATCTTAAGAAATATTTTTCAGAATTTCATCACACTTGGTACACCTTTACTACATACAAAGATGACTTGACTTTTGTGTATTTCATTTATTAGTTGTTCATATTATCAAAATGGCTACCGTTTCCATATTTTTAGCATGGCATTACGTTATCCAGAAAATATTTTTCATAATTCCATCAAACTTGGTACACACATACAACATGCAAAGCTGACTTTACTTTTGTGTATTTCGTTCCTTCTGTGTTAATATTTTCAAAATGGCGGCCATTTTTATATTTTTTGCATGGTATTATGTAACTTAAGTATATATATATATATTTTTTTTTTTTTTTCAGAATTTCATCAAAGTTGGTACACTAAGATATACTACATACACGGCTGACTATACTTTTGTGTATTTCGTTCACCCTGTTTTATTTTTTTAATATAGCGGTTATTTTTTTATACTTTTAGCATAGGATTTCATATCTCAGCAAATATTTTTCAGAATTTCATCAAACTTGATACACAAATACTACATATAAAGCTGACTTTTCTTTTCCATATTGCAATCATTCTTTATTAGTGTTTTCAAAATGGTGGCCATTTTAACATTTTTAGCATAGTATTACATGTCTTAGGAAATATGTTTCTGAATTTCATCAAATTCACAACACATGCACAAATTTATAAGCTGACTTGATTTTTGTATATTTTATTCATTCTGTGTTTATATTTTCATAAATGCGGCCATTTCTTAGTTTGGCATAACTGAGAAGAATATTTTTCCTGTTTTTAATAATCGTGGTTCACACATACAGGTTTGAAATATTACTTGGCTGTTGATTGCATTTTTCGTTAACTTTACATTAATATTATCTTAAAGGCAGTAATTTTTATATTTAGAATAATTTGACATTAATGAATAAAAATTTTTTTCTTTCAAATTTTATTGATCTATGTACACATATACTACTTAGGATACTGACTTTTGCGTAATTTGTTACTCGTGTGTTCATAATTTTGTAATGGCGACCATATTTTTGTTTTAGTATAATATTACAAATTTGAAGAAATATTTTTCCGAAGCTCATTAATCTTGGCACTCATATTGTACTTAGTTGACTGGACTTGTGTATTATATGGTAATATTTCGAAAATGGCGGCTATTTTGTATATTTATGATACGAAGGCATCTCAGAAAATATTGTCTACAAATTTTATCAAACTGTGTACGCGTATGTTACTTAGTAAGCTGACTTATCTTTTGTGTATTTAGTTTAAAATATATCTAAATTAATATTAGACACTTTAGCTAATGTTCCTATACATACGCAAACGATTTTTATATTCAGAGTTAATTTGCAACAACATTATGCAAAGTAGACTTATCAGTTATACTGGTAATTCCTTGTTTTTAATGTAAAATTAAACAACACTTACTACTAAGCCACAACACTCTGAATTGTTTCAAAACTATGGAATACCAAGTGGTTTAACTTTCAGGCCTTAATGATTTACACAAACTGCAGATGACCTTTTAGTCGGAACCGAATTACTAGTTTTGGACTCGATACTCAGACGTTAAAGAGAAGTGACTTAAGTTGGATTTAAAATTTCGCTGAAACAACTACCTTACTTTATTCGAAAAGTCAGAACTTAATTAAATTGTTGACGATTAAATCTTGGAAGTCTATTATGTTCGAGTTTCATTCCTGTTTGTATGTTTTTTTTTTTCGATTCTGTTACGAAAATTTTTTATGAAAAATTTGAAACTGATGGCTGCTAAGAAATGTCCGACAAAAAATAGTATAGTAAGCGTATTCATTATTACACATGTAGCATTGTTTTCTATATATGTTTCATGTGTTTTGTGATAAAACGAAATGTTTCAAAAACATAATTTTGTTTAATTTAAATATATAAAACTAAAACTAAGTAACAAAAAAAAAATTTCGTAATGGTAATGAAGTGGCACCCCCCAGATGTATTGTACTCCTTTGTTTTATTTGCTAAACACGTAAATTTTCTCTCTCACCTAGCGGTGTAAAAATTACATAACATGATTCCGCCCTCGAACTTGGAGTAAAAACAACACAGTAATAATTGAGTCTTACTAGACGAAACTGTTATTTATTGAAGTCATCCAGGCATTAAGGCTCATTATTTTAGTTTTGTGTGTATGTATATATATATATATATATATATATATATATATATATATATATATATATGTGTGTGTGTGTGTGTGTGTGTGTGTGTGTTGGTGTGTGTGTGAAAGTAATTTTTAAAAAAAAGTTTTAGCCTATGTTATTATAGTGGTGACAGAAGCCCTTTTCAAAACAACTGACTTATACAAAAAGGCATTTAAGCATACTGTGTTCACTCTGATCCTACATTTTATTTCCAGCATAAAATGCATAGGAACGTATGTATTGAATAATATTTTACATTGAAAATGACATTAAATAGTCTAGAAATACTTTCCCCTATTCACTGTTAACATATTATTTTTTTTATCATAATACAACATAGTTAATCAAATTTAATACATAGCAGAATCCACAATCCAACTAACAACAGTTTGGTTGTCGAATTCAAACCATCCAACTCGATTATTTTGCATGACTTGCGTGAGTCAGTGCTCGCATAGTCAGCAGATGTGGCGCCACAGACTTCACGAATACGACGACGTGACGGAACGGTTTAAGTTGTTCACCGAGCTAGAAGTTTGTTTGTACGAACCATGAGTGGTAAGTTCGATCTTCGTACGTGAATGTACTGCACATTCGCTTTTATGACCCCATGGTGGAGACGTGCAAGAATAAAGTTTCGCCTCAGAATTCTAAGCGTCAGCACACGTTTTCAACAAAAGGAAGAAAATAAATAATATATTTTTTTCGTGAGGAAAGTAGGAAGTAGATACAAATGTTGTACAAAAAGAAAGTAAACAATAAATGCCAGCATAACTAATAAGCCTACTGCCTTAAAAGCAGGTGCAATTAACCTTAATAGATAAGATTGTGAATTTACATCTAGGAATTGTATATAATAATTCTTTAGTTTATTCTCGTGCTATCTTTTAGCATGGTGGACCTACAAAAATAAAGCTTTGTAATAAACTGGCTTTATATCTGTCGTGCAGTTATAAACATAAATTTTAAAAATTTTCATGTCGTGTAATCTTCTAAATTGAGGGGGGTATAACATATTACTAGTCCGACAACTTGTCTCAGTGGTTAGTGTTCACGACTGGTGAGCCAAAGGTCCTGGTTTCGATTCCTGGACGAGGAGAAAAAAATTATCTCCCCAAATTCAGTAATGGGTGTTATGTTGTCTCGCCATCACCATACTGCAGAAGACAATGTCAAACCACCGCAGTAATATCCTCGCCTAGTCGCACCTCAGGTGTTCCTCCTGAGGTTCCATCCAGCCTTTGGGCTGTGTGCACAAAGAAAAATATATGTTACTAAACATTAAATGTCCCAACAACTTTCAATTCACGTTACCTTACTTAGTACTAAATATTTAAAGAGTCTGAAGAAACTTGAAAACGGTTGCTTAATACTTCACGTGATTAAAAACTGAATATTGTGGAAAACAAAACATTTAATACTAATGTCGCTGTATTTGGTGCTACGTGGGTATAGAGATAAATGACAATCTGTATAATGATAAAATTAATTATCTCATGTGACACTCTTTTTTTTATATTCCGCCACTGTGTAACTGTTAACATAGCATGACTAAAGTACATAAATATCGCGTCACTTTGCTTCGATATATGCATATATGCACGGAGGTTGATGAAAAATTGGTAATTCTGATATATAGTTTGATCTAAAAGTGTTTTTTAAACTTTCACAATTTTGATAGTTAAGGAAACGATATAAACTATACGCATAAACCTCAAATTAACTTACTAAGTACTATATAAGTACGTAATTTAACGAAATTCTGAGAAATATTTCCTTATATATCTCGTGTAACAATACTAACGATGTATTAAAATATCAGCCATTTTTAAAGTACGAACAGAGCATGTACCAGTACAAAAACGTAAAAGCCAAGTCAGCTTGGTAAATACTACATTTGTACTGAGTAAAAAGCAGTTCTACAAATGGTTCCTTAGATATCTCGTATGATGAAAGTATGTTCAATCAGCCTCCATAAAAACTGTTAGAACAAAAAAGTTCCATCTTACCTTAATAAGTAATTTATGTGTACCAATTTCGATGAAAATTTGAACGATTTTTTGTCTCATATTTTGCGTGTTCGTATTATGTTTAAATATACACCAATCTGAAAATATGTGTCGAGGCAACCTACTTATAAGTATGTGCGTACCAACTTTAATCAAGTTCCTACTAGAAAATATTTACTTATGTATGTCATTATGATAAAAATATATAAATGGCCACCGTTTTGAGAACATGAACATAGGTTCAACAAAATGCACAAAAGTCAAGTTGGCGTACTAAGAAATGCATGTGTAGCTAGTTTGATGAAATTCAGAAAAATATATCCTCAGATACGTCAAATTATGCACTATCCCAAATATAGAGAAATGACTTCCGTTTTGAAAATATAATGATAGAGTGACGAAAAATACAAAACTAAATTCAGATTTGTATGTCGTATATGTGTACCAAGTTTCATGAAATTCTGAAAAATTTTTTCTCCAGATGTGTTATATTATGCTAATAATAGAAAAATAGAGGCTGTCTGGAAAATATTATGCTGGCAGAACCCAAATATGCAAAAGTAAAGTCAACTAACCAAATAGTATATGCGTACTAAGGTTAAAATAAATCACAATAATACTGCTTTAGAAATATCGTACTATGCAAAAAAATTAGCATTATGGAAATATGAACAGATAATGAAATAAATAATCAAAAGTAAACTTAGCTTCGTACGTAGTATGTGTATAACATGTTTGTTGGAATTTGGAATAATAATACCCAATGTGCGTAACACTATGTTGAAAATATAAACATGACCGCCGTTTTGGAAGTATGACCATAGTACGAACGAAATACACAAAATTCAAATCAACTAACCAAGTAGTAGGCATATATTCACTCGCCGTTATTTAAAACAAGTACCAGTAAATTTCTTCCCATTTCCTTTTCCCACCACCAGTGTCCCCTTACCAGGACCTTTTGCTGTCCTTGGGGACTCAACGATAGTAAATATTACTTTCAATGAACGTGAAATTATCGTTAACCGAATTATTTAAGAACAATTAAATGAACGGAATCTACGAGCGGCATTTCGCTACGACACAACAATTTTTGAAATTGTATGTGAATCAACAAGGAATCAGTTATGTTGTTCCTCATACCAAAGTTAACAACTTATACAGATTATTTAAGCACTTTAAATGTAAAATAATAGTTTCACAGGACTTGTCAAAAGACAGGGAGCTAAGCCCAACTAATCACGATCAAATAACACGAAACATATATACATTATTTCATATCTAAATCCATGAACCCTGTGTAGGTGTGAATGAAGGAGAGGATACGCAAGTGATATTTTCAAGCATGATTAAAATGTGAGTTATAAGAGCGATGTAGTTATCATTATTTATGAACTGTTCAACAGAATGGCACACTAATGTATCGTAAAAATGTTTACTTAAGGTTGGCGGTTTAGATAACTTTTTGTACTATCAGTTTTCGAACCACAACATTCATTCAAATTAGGATATATTCATTATGAGCTGCTTGACATACATAATAATGGAATTTGTGATTAATTTGCCATGCAAAATCATTACAAGAGAATTATAGGTTTAACATTCAAGAATGACGACAAGTCTAATATGTAAGATGAACATGTAACATAAGTATGATCTCCAAAGTAAATTACAAATATATTCTGGGCTTTAACTTTGCCACATTTACCAAAAATATTTTAAAACAGAAGCTATTGCAGAATATCGATAAATAAAATTAAGCATCTATCGCCCCTCCCCCGACCTTTAACAGTAACCAATGTAAAATTATAGAAACTTGTTATTTTCATTACAATACTTGCGTTTCTCAGTGTAAAAGAAAACTCTATAAAAATGAATGTTCGTTTGTTTGTTTTCTTGTTCATCTATGCGTTCCTATTAACATTCAACAATTTGCGATGAAAGTGGTGAGTTGTGTGTGCGCCCGTGAAAATTAATGTTAAAACATATATTTGGTAAGACGGGGGGGGGGGGGCTAAATGTTGTATACGGCAGAACGGGTTACCCAAAAATGTTAGTGAAAAAAAAAAGTTGTAGTATTGTTGCACTTGCGCCTGCGAATATGTCGAAGCGGCGTAGGTAGCAGAACGAGACACCCAAAAATGTAATGAGCATTGCAAGGCGTCCTGGGGCAGCTTTTAAGGTTAATATTAAATATCATGAAAGTAAGTCTACGTGATGTTTTTGTAATATATGTATCTGTATAGGTAATATATTCACTAGGATTCCCAGTGGAAAACAATTTCTGTGATATTTATTTCTGTGTATACGATAAACAAAAAAAAATTATGAAGTTTCTCCCCCCCCCCCCTTTTTTTCTTCCCCCCCTCTCTCTTTTTTGTATCACTTTTGTCTCTCCCTAAACCCACTATACCAGTCACACCCACATCCTTAATATTTTTCTAACGGTCTCGGTATCTCTAACGCAAGCTTTAACGATACATGACCCGCCGTCCAGAAACGCCGACAGAGTTAATAACCTAATGTTTAATACTGCCTGAGACTGCAAACATGCGGATATTGATTGACTGCCGCGTTAAATCGTACACTTGCACAAAATATAACCTGACACTCGGTTGCTGGTATGTTATACATTTAAGACGTTAATGTTTACTTTCCTTTATATACATTATAAAGAAAGCAGGTTAACAAATAAGTGTATATGTGAAAAACAGATATTTTTTACAAAAATAAATGTATTTTTGAAAAAAATATAAACCCATGTTGGATTTACAGTCTATTTTCAATTTTAGGATATTTATGTACGTTACACGTATTCTTGACAGCAACTAATATTGCCTTCTACGTTTTGTTTATACAAGAGGTAAGGAAATTAATAGCCCAATCTGCGTGAGGTACTTCCTTGTGAAAATTCACATGCAAGTCACGCGGGTTAAATTCGAAGTAATTCAAAAATGGCCCAGATTTACTTCACAAAAAAAATCATACACTCCATTATTTTATTTATAGAAGTTCCATATTTTAGTTCAGACAACGAAATATGTGCAGTCAAACTTTTCAAATACAAAAAAAAATAATTTTTATATTTATGTTTCTGAAAACCTCGCGAAAGTAACTTGTTATGATGAATGACAAATTTCGTACTCTCAACAATGTCAATAATTAATTCCTCCATTTTTGACGCATTTCTTTTTCTCGTTCCGAACGTTGGAATGCAGAAATCAGAAATCGTATTGAATATATTTGATGAACTACCAAAAACAGTACACATTTCCATTTACGTATTTTACTAAAAAAAATAATTTATGTTCTATGATATAATAATATAACTTCGAAACTTCTCTACCAGAGTGACGGAATGTATTGCCATTACTGTTTTCTTGTAACGAAGTAGTTCCCTGTAAAAGTGGACATAATATACGTCTGACAAATTCCAACCGTAATATAAAAATTAAATTATCTACATAGTTGTCTTGTTTTTACTTATTCGATGGAACACAGCTGTTGGGAGAAAGTAGTTCATTACATTCCTGACAACAGTAGTTGAATACTTTGGTGACTTTACGAGTCGCTGTATTGTCGGGATGACTTCCGTTTACTAACATCCACGTATTCTGCACTAAAAACAAGCTAACTGCAATACATTCGTATCGAGGACCAATTTTTAATTTCAACAATATATTCAAAGTGTTTTTAAATTTTCGTGCATAATCATTAAATTGTGCGTTGAGCTACAGGTATTTCCTAGTATATGCATCCTTTATTACAATTTTGCTTGCCTCTGTATCTCCTACAACTTGACAAGTCATATAGTTTCTACAAATTCGTAAAATAAAGCATTCTTATGATAATACAAATAAAATTACGGGTGTCTCAGTTCGAGTTTAAGTAGTGGAGTTAAGATACAGTTTCATCACTTAACAACGAGGTCTTGAGTGCTGGTGAGTAGGACTACGATATGTAGTGAGAATGAAGCAACGGCAGAACACAAGTGAGGGAGAAACGGGAGTACCCCGAAAAAAAACTGCCGTCCGGTAGCAAAGCTCTCCATGTCGGGAATCAAACCTGGATCGCATTGGTGAACGACGAGCTGGGATTTAAAAAAATTAATAAATAAACATGTCGAATATTACTTCAAAACTCACAGCGAATGCTCAACAAAATCCTTTTTATTTTTCCGATAACGATAAAATAATAGCTTCAGCAAAACATTTTAATGTTATGATTGTATGGATATTTTATGGATTAAATGTTCTCGTCCTTGTCTTCATTTATACTGAAATTTTATTCGATGGTATTTTATAGCCCTAAATTACCAAATGTATGGTAGGTCAGATACTTTTAGTTGTTTTGAACATTTTTTTATTTGTATGAGATAAAGTTGGTTTTGTAGATATACTTTGTGACTAATTTTACAGCATTGAAAATATTTCAGCTTTCATAGTTTATTATTAATCGCTTGTCAAATTTCAAATTTGCATAAAACGGTTTTATGCATTAAAGTAAAACAAACTGGCAAACCGAAATGAAATAAGGCATAATGGAGTACACTGCCACGTGCCACGTCAAGACCTGTATAAAATTCACATTGTTTTTATTACTATATTTTTGAAAATATCCTTTAAAAAAGCTATGTTTGCTTTAAATTTCAAATATAAAAAAAAATACTACGTGATATATATATACACACGTAGCTCTTAACACAGTGTTTCTGTGTTAGTTATTTCATTTCCGTACGACTATGACGAGTCATACTTGTACTATGGAAGCTAAAACAATTTATTTGTAGTTAAAAGTATTCACAATCAATGTCATGAAAATTAATTATATTTCGCACTAATTTAAATACAATTAAAATTATTGGTGAACTCCTCCGCTCCCCTTCTTTAACATCGTCGGGTATGGAACGAATATCGACTATAGATTGTTGGTGACGAACTAAGCCTTTTAAAACCCTAGGTTACAGACTACTTAGACCCTACGTTGGCTGCTACTTTATAGTATAAATATAAATGCCTAGCTAACAGTCAAATTGCATAGATTTTACCGAACTCAAATGTTTACATCTGTGGTCACAGTAAATGATGTTTTTGAATTATTATTTGAAACAAGATTGTCTTCAAATGTGGTCACCTGACCGCGAACAACCTATTGTTGAATTTCGTTGTCGGCGCCCGAGGGAAAAAGCAGCCTGTAACTCGTCGCAAAGTGTGCTCGCAGCATGGCGGAGAAGAAGGATGCGGCACGCGGTAAATTGTCTGCGAAGACAGACTGTTCGCCCAGAAGGTCCGGCGCCAGAATCAATAGGTCCGTGAGCTTCAATACGTTACTCCGGAGCTCCAGTACTTTCCGCGAGGATTGTGTCCTGGAACGTGGCCCGTGGTCTCCTCGGGAGATTGCCTCGTCCTCCGCGCCCTTTTCTGCGCATTGCTGATTTCCATTCTATCCCCACTTCCTCCGCGCGTCAAGCAAACACCGCAGGGGTCACGTGGGACTTTAGAGTTAGTGGACGATACCTTTCCTTTTTTTACGTTCGAGACACGGAAGCGTGGAAGGCGACAGGTTGAATATAACACGCCCGTCAAACACCTTATCGCCTCTAGGCGCAAAGGACTAAGCTAGCGTGCCGTGTTTTCGTTGAAACCGTTTTTCAACGGGACATCAAGCGATTACCCTGTTATTTTATTTGTGGAAGCTAAAGTCCGATGCAGGTATCTATGATTAGTTTTTCTGATTACGGTTGATATTTTCTCAGCTACAGCAATGTGAAAAAGTCACTTTTAGCACTTTTGAGGAGCTTGGAAAACACGTTTTTAATTAGCGGACGACACTTTTTAAACCTTAGGGACACAGTTTCAAGGGTATCTTCTTTTCTTAGATAAACGCATTGGAAACATTTTTAATAGCTACACAAGAAAAAATAGGACGTGGTACATAATTCAACGCTAAAAGCATTAATCTATAACTGTAGGTTTCTTTAAGCCAATTTGCGAAAAGTAAACAATAGCAATCCTAGACAATAATTTCAGGCAAGGTTTTGAACAAAATTGTTTCCAGTGTTACGAACTTCTGATGCACAGTCTCTGACGCCGGAACCGCGTGCATTTAACTGTGGCGCAAGAGATCACGCGTAACGAATTAGAAATATTCTGGATAAATATTTACTCAAAAAGTTGGCAAATACCATTATCTACGATTGTCATTGAGTATTTTATCCATTTTGGATTCGAAAAAATTGTAGAAATCAATTTATGTTTTCATCGCTTATTTATCTACCACACATTTGGTGTTTCAGGCGCATGTATGCAACCTGTATTAACCCATTATAATTCAAGGCTAATCTTACTATCGCTGTAACAATAAGATTATAATTACACATATCAACACTATCGTCGCGCTTTACCAAACAGTCACTTTTATATTCACTGTGCTTTGCAAAATCAAGTATAACCAACTGATACATTATCAACGGGATAGAAAAAACTGCTAGTAAAATTTGTAGTCGACTATTCTTTGCAATTGACTTCGGCGAACGCAGCGAAGATTAAAAATGCTGTGTCTTTGACGAAACATGCAGGTAATGTTGATATGTGTAGTTCTCTTATTGCTATAGCGACAGTGAGATTAGTCTTGATTTATATGTGGTTAATACGAATGGCATACCTGCCCCTGATACACAGGAACGTTCTCTCAAATGTCGTTTAAGTGTTAAATTTAACATGGTGTTATATGTACACGACGTAGTGATAGTTTTGTAAACATAAATAGTCTTATAGTAATTTTTTTAGCTTGCATTTTATTCCCATAACTACAATGCTAATGTCAAAATTTGCATGATATGGAGGCACAAGCTCAATTAAACCCAACAAACTTATTGAAATGAAATCAATCACACTAAAATACAATGTGATTTGCTTAATGTCGTAAATCACCAAACAGCAGTATTTGTAGTTTTCATAATTACAGGTACTCTAGTGAAAATCCTTTATAGTAACATATTTTTTTTAACACAAAATGATTTTTTTTCTAGCATTTCATGACATAAAATTAAAAAAAAATACAAAGACAGTAATATCTGGCAATGTTAGCTACCGTTCGTTACATTTACATAATAGCAAAACCGCTTCAAAGTTTGTGAAATGATAACACAACAGGTGTGCTCCTCAGTTTCCTCATCACCTTTAGGCGCAATGTATTAAACTAGCGTTAACATTTATGTCGATGATTACTCTTCAAGCTTGGTACAACTTATAGATATCACTGATTATTATTTTCACCCAAAAAAATCGTTTTTCATCTCTAGTGTTTGTAAGAGGACACGACAAATTAAAAAGTATTACTGTTTCATAAATTACTGAAACTAAACACTAACTCACCTAATTAAGTAAGAGAATTCACACTGACAGTGTATCCAATGACTTATTTCAGTAAATTTTTTACATTACATATTGAGATTTTCTATTTGGAAAAAGTGGTACAATTAAGAAACTAAATTATTATTTAGAATAAATTATTTGCAAATACATTTTCATGATCGGTATTACGGCTACACCCAGAACGTTTTATCTTCTTCATTTAGTCTTCATGTATGTCACCTGTGATTAAAGACTATATACTAACTTGTTTTAATAGTATGCCTATATGTAATACAGAAGTATTCAAATATTACCTAAATATCTGTTTAAACTCAAACATACCACTACTCTACTAAGGTTTAATTTTAACCCTTGGCGTATGCCTTGGAGAAGGAGCAAAGCTTTTAACACCTTCCCAACGGTAAGATTATTGTTTTGTTTATTAAATGTTGCGTTCAATTTCATATAAACGTTCGCAAGAACCACAATAATTATGACATTTCATATTGTATAGATACATGAAATACGTTGTTTATGCTCGTGCGATTATTTTAAGTACAGTTTAGAAACATTACTATGTGTTAATTGCCAGCTTAACATGGCGCACAATCTTGACAAGCTGACACCGCCTACTTTGTATTGTTTTTATGCATTAGTTTTAAAGACATCTTCTGGGAATACGGAAGAGCGATACCATTTAGTACCTCTATCATTACCCAAACTCTGCACCACACAGCACCTTGGTTAAGGGGGAGTGTTAGATAATTTTATAGAATTTTCAGTTTTTGAGCCATAACATTTATTCAAGTTGTATTATTAAAAATTTCTCTTCGCCAAATCATAGAACATATTCTTAGTAAGCTGCTTGACATAAATAACAATTTAATCTTTCATTAATTTGTCATGCAGAATCATTGCAAGAGAATTTTCGAAAGGTAAGCTATCATTATCTTGCAATGTCTCTGCATGAAAAATTAATGAAAGTTTCCATTTACATTTATGTCAAGCATTTTATCAAGAATATATTCTATGATTTGTTGAAGAGAAAATTTTGATAATACAATTTGAATAAATGTTATGGCTCAAAAACTGAAAATACAATAGAATTGTGTAAAATTCCCCTTTAAGGGCGCTCCGCGCCGGAAGATTCGTAATTTTATAATTGTACCTGACACTGTTCAACTCTTAAACGTTGCATTCATAGTTATTACCAACAAATAAGATATTTTATGGTGCCATAGTTTTCGTACAAACCGACGTGAAATTAGTGATTTGGCCATTTTCGCTACTTACCGTTGTAATTTCACGTATAAATTGGTTGTGTTAAAAGAAAATTCTTGAATATACCTAAATATTTACATATCTTTGAATACTATTCCTTTTAAAAAATTATTTTTACGTAAAATAACAAAGTTGACATTCTATAACTTAATACATTTTTTCTTTTATTCTAAATTATTTCACTCGTGTCGTTAGAATAGTTTTAACTTTATGTAAGTATCGTAAATGGTAAAATCACGACTGTGACATGCGCTTGTACGAAAATTATGTAACAGAAAAAAAAATGTATTTATGGGAAATTACTATTTATGTGATGTGTAAGAGTTGGACAGTTATAAAATTACGAATTTTTCGTTGCAGAGTAGTTTTAATGGCGGTGCATGAAGAAATAAGGAAAAATAGTCTAATAACTTTTTGCAGCTCCACTAACAAATTAATCTTTACCGATGCACTTTATCCAGCAGCATTTTTTTATGAACACGCGTAACAGCAGAGTTTTAACACTCCCATCCGTCGAAAGGATTTTACGGTACTTTGCCCGTTTTTCTTCCCTCTTATTAGCTAGCCTACGTATTTATATAGCCTATAGGTACAGTTAAGCTGGGTTCACAATTGAGAACTATGTTTTCATTATTGTAAGCATATAACATAGGTCATTCGTACAAGAACTAACCTCTTGGACCTCTGTTGATTCCTGCACTCAACTATACCTAGCTCCAATTCGGAAGCCAAAACAGTCACGCCAAATAAATATGTTGGTAACGTCCCGGTTCAAGTGGGTTTGAACCAGGTTAGCATGAAAATGTATAACGAAAGAAACAAAACCACAGTATTCTTCATTTTCTGCACCAAACTTCATTCGCAAAGAATTCCATCAAAACACATATAGTCTTCAACAGTTGGCATTTGAATATATATTAATTGGCTATGCTTTGAATAGTATAGATTTAATTGTTTGGTTATTAAACAAATCAGTCTTACTGTTTTATCATTAGCAAACTATAAAATTGCGAGCATTAGATAGCATATCAAGTCTGAAAAAAAAAAAACAACTAGTAACTGTAACTGTGTTACTTTTGACTTGTTCTGTCCTCCAGATAACCGAATTTGGAGGTTTGCCAAATTTCCAATCAAGGGTATAAATATTTGAAGTAAAGAAACAAGTGCTGCTATGCGAAAGAAAAAAATTCGTTAAGAGCAATTTCTGAATAAAATGGTTATGCTGGAAAGTTAGCTCAACATCCCAAGTAGTGAAGTTCCCAAAACATTCAACCCCGCAGTTACTTTCGAATCATAAAACCTACCTTATTAAATACAGTTCAGTTCATTTCCCTTGTGTTCTGCGAATTTAATTTACTCTAATGGTCTTCCCGGAGAAAGTCTTTTCCACCAAAGTGCTCTGAAGCAGTAGCTTATTACGATGAACAAATTTATAATTTCAGGTGTTTAAGAAGCGAGAACTTGGAATTCTCTCAACTGTAAACGGTTTCCTTTCTCCGCTTGCTTCCTTCCCATGGCAACTCTTCTTTACGGCTGAAGTTGCCTTTTGTACGGAACGAATACCAGAATTTCCACCTTCCTTTTCACACTCATTGTTGGCATGACAGGCGCGTTTAAAATTTTGCAGCTATCCGGTTCTTGTTTCGGCTGTTGCCGTTACAATGTAAAAATTTCTTCTTCTCTTTGTGGCACTATTTTTCCCCGCCATCGTAAATTACCCACTACAATCCCCTGTTTTTCAACGAAATTTCCTCCGAGCTTACAAAAAATCCATGAATTCCAGATCTGCATTGTACTGTTCTAGGCAATTATACCGGAACAATGTAGGCGCGAGTAGAAATAGCAGTGTCGGATTTTATTTGCAGTCATTAATTTGAAACCGCTGTCACTGAGCAACAGCACGCGGAAATCACTTCTCACTTTGCTATCGACAAGTGGTGTAGTTCTACTCCCCAAATAAAACAATCCAATTTTAAAAAAATTGTTGGTACATTTTTTAATTTCCTGAAACTTTGTTGAAACTATTAAAACAAATAATCGCCCGAAATATGTCAATACTTTAATGTTCACAAAAATGTAACTTAGTAGTCGTCATTACGTTACGTCATGAACGTAAATATTTTTTATTTTGTTTTATGTAGAAGTGAATTTAAAGTTTAAGGGCCAATAAGTATCCTAGGAAGAATAACAAATTATCTTCTTTGTCATTTTGTGTCCAACTATTTCTTCTTTTTAGAGTCTTTTAGAGGTGTGTAATCTTAGAGCGTCGTGTAGCAGTTGTTTTAATAATACTTTTAATTCAGCACACTGATTAATTTCCGAATAAGTTTATTTTTATTTGAGCACTGTTAATATATTAACAAGTAGTTGATCTAAATAATAACTTGAATAATTTACAGACATTATTGCGTTAGGGGGTAGACATTCCTTACGAGAGTGTACACCATTTATTAACTCTTTAAGTACCAATCTTACTTAAGTAATTAAAATTGGTAAAAATATTTCTTATTTCATCGATACCTGTAGTATACATTCAGTAAGACTACAGTTGGTTTACAAAGGAATATCTTCGCTATATAATTTATTAAATACTATACAAGAAATGTTATTAAACAAACTCATTGTAAAAGTATTTTTTTTAATTGAAGCATGTTCAATTACGTAATTCATGGAATATGGAAAAAGGAACAGCAGTGATATTAACTGCTAATCGCATTTATTTTAATTCGAAATTAAAATCGTCGAGTTTTCCCTTATCTAAAGTTTTGATAATTACAGTTTCAAAACTTCTGCAAAGGCATATTTCAGAATGCTATAATTTTTAATAATATATTTATATGTTGATTTTAAATACTGATTAACGGTAACTTTCAAAGAATGTTTTACTTTATCTGTTCACTATTTTCGTTGCGATATTCAAGTTATTAGATACTACACAAAAGGTTTAGGTTAAACTTCTTGCTTTTTTTATGCAACCTCTAACCTAAGCAAATCTTCTCGAAGTATGCGAAGAAAAGTTTCGTCTATTATTCCTAACTCACATGAATAGAAATTGTTCCTTTCTCGAGAATTTGCTCCGTTCCTCACACTTTTTTTTGTTACCTTCCCTGGGAATACTTCTCTCGGACGTGTGTAGAAACGCTGAAACAGCCACAATCACCTTCCTTCTTTTCACGAGCTAGTGATGCTCTTAAAGCATTCCAGCGACGTCATTATTTACACCTCTGCGGTTACAACGACCGATTTGGAATACCTTCAGCAAAAAAATGTCTCACTTACTATGGCTTTCGTTCTTTACTTGAAAATCGAGTAGGAGAAGATGTAAAACAAATGTAGGTTAACGGCATTCGCTCATAGCCAGTATCCTTAATAAGGGCGGAAGCATATAATTTCACTATATTAAGATAACTTACATAATTATTTATTGTGAATATTTTAACATCAAGCGAATGCTGTGCCGAGAATTTGAATCACCCACTACACGTCAGAAAATATTTTACTTCCATACTTGGTAGGTTCCAAGGTAAAAATTCATTCTGAAAAATTATTACTGCAGCTTAGAACAAATATCTTCTATGAACTGATCAACAAACTGAAATTTACAAACTTACATAAGTAACAAACAACAATACATTTTTTAATCTGTAAAATAAATTCGTTCGGAAATCACGCCTCACAAAGGTAATTTACTTTGTAGTGGGACTTTTTCCCCTACATATATAATGACAAATACAGCTTCTCATCATTTGTAGGTGTTAAATGCAGACAGAGGTAAACACCAAACAGTATAGAAACATTTCAGTAAAGAGTGACCATTTCAGTACTAACCAAAATTTGTTGTTCTTTATGAGAAAGCTATAAATAAACACAAAAATGTTTGGAAAACTTAACGTCAAAGTACAAGCGAAAACCGTTACATTCTACAAATGCCTAGCAATAAATTTTGAAAAAATTTTGTAGCTAAAAAATATACGATTAAAAACCTTGTGCGACATAATTTCAGATATATGGAAGGATGGGCATATTTATCGCAAATCTCGCTGTAGGAAAATTAGGTGTCATTCGAAAGACTTACCATTTTTTTAAGTACAACAATAGTTGCACGTTACTAAAACCAAATTATTTATTTAGTGGGAGGCTCAATTCAAAACCATACCGATCGCATATATGTATCATCACAAACGAAGCTTACTAAATACAATTCAGAAAGTGAGAGTGGCTTCCCATATCTGTCAACCACACTAAATCAGTCAGTTCTGAACGAAAATAATCATTTTTCTACAACATTCATCAAAGTAAACATTCTGGCTTTGAGCCAGACACGCAGTACAACAAATCTCTGAACCAAAAAATTGTATAAATAAATTCGTAGGGCAAAGAGAAAGAGAATTTGACAGACGAAGATTTAAATATAGTACCTGTTGGTACAAAACATTCTATGTGACAAATTTTAACTGATGCAGCACAGCCGTCATAATTTATAAAGCTGCGAGAGAGAATTCTGTATTCTAGATTTATTCGAAGCACTACGTTTACAAACGTTGTGTCAACCTACTATAACATAAATCAACAAAATAATATATTGGAGTGGAGTGATTTAGTGAAAACTTAACACGGATGTCTAGAGTACTCGTGAGGATGTGAGGTGGCGATGAACTACAGGTGGAACGCTGTGGTTGGGGAAGTATGATAGCTCCGAGGAAACCCAACAACACACGGTAACATACGCCACGCTTCCCCTTGGTAGTAGAGTGGTCTGACCATTTCACCAAGTTAATTGAAAATGTAAAATTTTTCATAATTAAACTTGTTGAAGAATGAGTGAGTGAGAGATTTTGGTCAGCGCTTAACATCGAGGTCTTTATCGCTGGTGAAGGACGACATGAGGTGAGTATGTAGCAGCGCCGGAATGAAAGGACAGGGGAAACGGGAGATCCCGGAGAAAACCCGCCGAACAGCGGCATCGTCCGGCACTATTTCCACATGCGAAAATCCGGGGACTGACCCCGCCGGGAATCGAGCCCGGATCGCCTTGCTGGGAGGCGAATGGTCGGCCACCGCGATCCCTTGTTGAAGAAGAACGGATGAGATTAACATCGATAAACCAATCTCGGTTAAAAGTGGGTCCTGCTCTGTGCCGTGAAACAGATTAATTTCAGAGATCGAGAGCCATAATACAAAGATCCGAGTTTCATCAGCTAAGTAGTGTGGTTGAAAACTTCACGTTGCGCTAAGTACTCCTAAGATGCACGTGGCTAGCAAACTGCAACATTCACGAAAGTGTATTCAGACATAAGCAAAGCCTTCAAATGACAGCAACATTCAATAATTATTTAAATAATAACATTTAACTATACCATGTTCCTAAAATGAACTAACACGTATGAAATAATTTATCCTACAAAAACACTTAATAGATTTAAAACGAAAAATGTTAAGCGCATGTAATAGACAGTTGATGCACGACTAGTACACCTAAGACACTAACAACGTTATTGCACTTGAATTGATATGAACTGTTATGGGAGTTTTCTCAACGACGGTTACTAACTACGTTCCTTACTGCATGCGCTCCGCAATATTAGTTTAAAAGTTTATAAGTTATAATAAGAAAATAGGAAAAACTATTTTATACGTTTTATGTACATTCATTTATTTTTGTTTGAATCACTATATCCTGAATTTTTGTCACGTGTGTGAAAAAATTTGCAAAAAAAAAAAAAAATTTTAAACAAGCTATATTTTTACCGGACAGACAGACCATCTAGTTCTGAGCTATGTTTAAAGTTTTTAGTTTCTAGCTCATCGGGAAGTTAGTAATACATTGCGAAGTTTGGATTGAATAGATAAACAGACATACAAGAATGCGAATTAATGAAAAAGTGGTAAAGTCAACAACCGATTATGTGAGTTACGACGTTCGGTTTGTTTTTTATTTTTTAAATATATTTTTTATTAACTGTTTCTGCGCGTGTTTAGTCGTCTATTGTTGCTGTGTGCAAGTTCTGGATACTATGTTACTAGATAATGAAAGAGTTGCAAGTCTTTTTGTCCGGGTAGCACGTCGTTGCTGTCCTCTCGGGGCGGACCGATACTTATGTCGATTTGTCGGTATGGCTCTTAAGCAATACGGTCGCGCGCACGGAGCCCCGGCAACTAATTGGAATATT
>PNEQ01099842.1:29102-39945 GCA_003012365.1 Medauroidea extradentata | reverse complement strand
ACATCGTACTCACAATCCTACCGCACTGTTCTCACGTGGCACCACGCCGCACGCATGGAACCAGAACACAACACACTGTGCCACAGTATTATGGACGCTGCTGTGGCGCGCCACACCGTTTGCGCATGGAGTTCAAGGACGACGCAGCGGTAGTTCGCGTGTTTCCCGCGGGACTAGTTGCCGTGGTCGGGTAGTAGTTAGAGCCTGACCGTAATTGACGACGCCATCTTCCGATTTTTATGCAGTCTGTAAGCGTGTAACTCTCTGGAAATAATTCGCCCGACGGGCATCTCTGAGTTAAAGAAATCATGTTCAAATCCTAGGTTCAGCCGTGGCACAATTACAAATATTAATTCCATCTTTTCTAAGTGACATAATAAAATTTAGGTATATTCTGCTACACTCATCTTGTATTATCAGTGTGGTCTACTTAATTTGGTTTCTTAAGGATCCAGAAGTTTTTATTCTTCAATGCTAGGAGTCAGCCAAGTATGATTAATGATATTCAAATTGATATTACTTGACGTGAGTCTTACTAATACCACGTCTTGTTCAGCCATTTTATGTATGTCACTTTTCGTTACGAGCATAGTACGATATAAATTATTTTAAAATTCGTTGGGCTGTAGTTTCTTTCAGTAGTATTGGAGTATATTTAGGTGGTTCTGCATGCAAGTATTTCTAGGTTCACCAGCGAATGCTTCCAGAACTTCTGTTGGTAAGACATACACTGGTGTTCCCCGCATACACATACCGGATCCTACTTTAGATGAGCAGTGCAAATGTAACTTCAAAATTAACCCTGAGATACATAACCTTTACTATTAAATCGCTGAGATGCATCATGCCACTATTGACGTCAGTTATTCCACTCGTGCACCGCATACTTGCATTGCACGGTCTTGCATAGAGACAGTGGTAGCTGCGTGTGTGGCAAGAGAGACTCCGCTGGCAACCCCCAGAAGGGTGGACGCGTGTCGCGTGGAGCCGCAGCGGACGTTTGTGGGAAGCAGCGGAGAAAACACACTTCTGCTGCAACCTTCACGAAGAGCGGACGCGGGTCGATTCGCGGGAATCCGCATATAAAACTGATTCTGGCCGCGACTGTCACTAAGATTGCGATATTCACGGGAGGTCGTGGTTAAAAGCTTTAAAACGATACTCAGTACAGCATATCATCTCTCATGGGGCTAACGGAACAAGTCCAGGGTTCCGAAGTAACCAAGTACATAAACGGACGGTGTTTTTAATCAATAATAATAGATCCCCAAACATCATTAAAAGAGAGAGGATATAACATGGTTGAAAAATTTTGGCCCACTAGTATAAACTCAACGTAACGTTTCAATGGTTAATATTTACACCAAGTGATATTTGTATGCATGTGAACTAAAAAGGACCAAAAGGCTTCACTGGGAAACAAAACATTGACGTCTTTGTACAAATGTTCCTCGCATTAGAACAACTCCTATTCGAACATTATTAACGTGCTATTCTTTGACATAGTAACTCACATTTCTTTAACACAAAAAAAAAAAAACTTGCGATTAACGCATTGGACAACTAAGCAAGACATACTTGCCATCTAGGTCAGGTCTTCAAAAGTGATGAGCTGTGTTAAAGGTCAGTAACCGGTTCTGTTGCGAGGAGGAGACACGACGCTAATGTGGAGGGGGTAATGGAGGGAGAGGGTGACTTGTACCTGCACGGGTGGAAAGAGTAGTTGTCAGACTGTCCGCTAGGTTTGCTTTATGTCAACACTCAAGCGACGGTGGCGATTGCGGCGGGCGAGCTTACAACTTAACTTTCCTCTCGGAAAACCGCATAGATATTTTAACCTGCAGTCCTATTCTGTACGGCCGAAGCAAAGTCCCGTCATGAAGTAATTTGCTTTACTTCGGCTGTCGAAATAGCGTTTCGTTTCTCGCGATCGATTCTGTACGCCACTGATTGCTTCCGACGCTATAATTTACTTCTGCGGAAAATGTTGCTTCTATGAGATACCTTCAATCGTTTTGCTTTGACGGCAATCGTAGGTTGGCTGCCCTTTTGTCCGAAAATTACTCTATTTATGATGGAATCGTGAAACATTTGCTATGCGTAAGTTTGCCACCTTTCTTTTAGATCTCTTTATCTATGGTTCTGCGAGTATAAACAAAGAAACACATGGCAGCAGGAAAGTAATGCATAGTTAAAAAATGGAGAGGAGAGTTGATTTTTCCCTAAATACACTACACACCTATAGAAAAACTGCTCGAGTCTGTGAATTTAACGTTACGTGCGTATTCGTTTGTAGTAATTAAAATTTTGGTTCTAGGCACCCTCAGTCGTGAATTTTAACATATATACTTTCTTTTTTAATATCATTAATATATTTTGGGTGTCCGAGATGATTTGTATGGCACTCGCCAACAAATTTTTTGTTGGGGGGGAGGGAGGTATGATTTTTTTTAACATGCCATAACCTAGTTTTGTTTTTTTGGGGCAAAACAAAATACATTTTTAAACACCAGTAGTTATGTTTGAGTGCTGTAGGCCTTTTCGATTATTAAAAGAAAGAACCGCTTCGTATAACTAATGTATAGGTTTGTGTTCATATCAACATAGGCTTTTTTGGAAGTTGACAATTTGAAGGTAGTGGGTAGCAATTTAGTTAGGGTCTATAGTTTGTGTATGCCAAATTATTAGGTTACTTCGATGAAACCTATACAAAAAGCCACTGTTGAGTTCGTTGTATACCCTTCTAATTATAGAAGGTTATTTTAATCCCTTATTGTGCGGTTAAGGTAATGTTAAGTTAGATGGACACAATAAGTAAAACGAAGTAAGTATGTTTACATTTGTATAAATATTTAATAATTTTACTTCCACTGTCATAAATTTGTTTAGTAGGCTAATTATCAGTGTATGCCATGCTAAGCTTGGTACCATACTGTTACAAGTTTGAGCACAAACTTTTCATGTGGGCAATTCCCATAAGTTCTTTGGGATAGAGGTCATATAATTAGAAATATAATTGTTAAATTAAGTACTGGATTTAATAGCTCACAAAGCTACGAAATACACAAAACAGTAATCAACTATAACTCACAACACAATTAGTTATGCACACAATTACTCCTGTGTCACAGACACGTTAATTAACTTGGACAATTAAAGCACAAAAAAGTCTACCATCAATTAATTGAAAATTACAAATCACAATAAAATTCAGTCATATATCCAATCAACAGTATTTCTAATGATGACAATGTACAACCTTATCAGTCTGAAGTGGTGATGGCTCACCATGTGCTGCGCAGCACCCCGAGAGCACCGCTGTCTTCACTCTTGAGGTCTTCGGTTCGACTCCCGTCGCGCACCTCCTCTTCGCCTGTCAGCCCGCCGCAGCAGTCCTCTTGATTCGCCCAACACTGCTCCGAAGGTAGCCGCCTGCCGCCTCACAGTAGACTCTGACGTCACCAAGATGTCTTCACCTGTCTCTCTCCACAGGCGTAGCACCTTCCTCTAGCAACACCAATAGCGAACTCTCCCCGACTTTGTCAATTCAGACCTTATATATTAGGCAAAACAGTAGGGGAATTACCGCATCACAGGGGTCTAAAATTAGACATTTCATCATGTTTCGCATGTGATTTAAGTCACGTACGCCGCTTCGCAGGGTAAAAGCGCAGTTGGGACAGGTATATATGACGTAGTTTAGGCGGGATTCCCACTATGAGACACCCAGGCTTTGAGTCATGGGCCAGCCCTCAAGGTGTTTTGACACAGGCCCCATACAGCCCACCCTCAGAAACACAGCATGCAACACTGCCCCCTCCTTAAGTCTGTTCGTCCCGAACAGACACAACAGCCTCAGGTCCATCGTAGACGGCTAATCTGTAGATGTGTACAACTTTAGGTCCTCTCGCCCGAAAGCCTCGACGAACAATCCGAAATACAACATCATTGATCTTCTGCACTATTTCATAAGGGCCTTCCCATTTCTTCTGCAGCTTGGGACAATACCTCTTCTTTCTCTGAGGGTTGTACAACCATACCAGTTGACCTTCTTGAAATGTTTCATCTGGTGCATTCCTATCGTAGCGAGTCTTCATCCTGTCGGTGTTGATCCTAAGGTGTCGCCGGGCAAAGTTGTGAGTGTTAACCAACTTGCGTCGTAACTCGCTGGCATACACTGGGGATGTAATCTGGTCTTCCTCCGCCGGTCGTCCGAACATCAGGTCGCTCGGGAGACGGAGCTCTCTTCCAAACAGCATCCTTGTTGGTGTCACCTTAATTGCTTCATGAACAGCAGAACGGTATGCTATCAGAAACAGTGGTACTTTGGAGTCCCAATCCATTAGATTATCAGATACAAAGATGGATAGGTTCTGCTCAAGGGTGCGATTTAGTCGTTCAACCATTCCATCAGACTGTGGATGTAGCGGAGTGGTTCGGGTCTTCTTTATACCCATTATCTTCATCACTTCTTGGAACAGGGCCGCTTCAAAATTCCGCCCTTGGTCCGAGTGAAGCTCCAATGGCACCCCAAACCTTGATAACACATGTTCGACCAGTGCATCAGCCAACATGCTGGCTTCTTGATTCGGTATGGGAAGAACCTCTGGCCATTTGGTGAAGTAGTCCTGCACCACCAATAAATACCGACTGTTTCTCTCGGTTATTGACAAGGGACCCAAGATGTCAACCACCATTCTCTCGAATGGGGCACTAACATAGTACTTCTGGAGGCGACCTCGGCCTCTGACCCTCGGACCTTTCTTGGCGGCACAGTCGTCACACATTCGGCACCATCTGTCGACATCTTCACGACAATGAAGCCAGTAAAACCTCTCTCGAACCTTGTTGAGAGTCTTATTAATGCCAAAATGACCACCTGACACTGAATTATGGAGCTCCTTCAGTACCTCTGGGACCTTGTTCTCTGAGAGTACCAACTGTAGGTGTTCATGTATGCCATCTGCACTCTCCCAGTTCCGGTAGAGGACACCATTCTTCAGAACAAGTGAATTCCACTGTGCCCAATATGCCTTAGTTGTAGCACTCTTTTCAGATAGCTCCTGCCATTCTGGCCGGTGGTCCTGCTCTTTCCAGTCCAGTATTGGACACAAGTCTGGGTCACTTTGTTGTTCTTCTCTTATCTTGTCGTCAGTCCAGGAGAACTTCCCATCAGTTGTTGATGCCTGAAGCCTTGTGGTTCTAACATTTCGCACTCCTCTGCTCTTCTCCTCTTGCCGTTCACAATGGCGACAATTGGCGTCACAAGGTCTATGGGATAATGCATCTGCATTGTTATGGGAACGAACAGCACGGTGTTGTATATCAAAGTTGTATTTTTGGAGGTGCTGTATCCATCGGGCTATTTGTCCTTCAGGATTCTTAATGTTCAGTAGCCAGCGTAGAGTGGCATGATCTGTTCGCAAAGTTAATTGTCTGCCATATAAGTAGTGGTGGAAATGTGATATGGACTTCACCATTGCCAATAGCTCCCTGCGAGTGACACAATAGTTTCTCTCTGGTTTCTGCAGCACTTTGCTGAAATATTCTAGAGGCTTCTCTACACAGATGCCTACATCACTCGCATCTGTGTCCAATATAAACTCGCCTTCATTATCGGGGAAGCCCAAAACTGGAGGGGACATTAATACTCCTTTTAATTTCTGAAAGATGCTTCACATTCAGGGGTCCACAGAAATTTTCTTTTGGCTTCAGTGAGCTCATGTAGTGGCTTGACAATTGTAGCAAATCCATGTACAAACCGCCGATAATAAGCACAGAGTCCAAGTAAGCTTCTCGCCTGTGTCCTGTCTGTTGGTTGTGGCCAGTCTTTTATTGCCCTGGTTTTTTCTGGGTCAGTCTGGATTCCATCAGCTGATACCACATGCCCTAGGAAACTAACTTTCTTTTGGAACAGGTGGCACTTCTTAGGAACCAGCTTCAGATTTGCAGCAGCCACTTTCTGGAACACGGAATCTAATCTGGTAAGGTGTTCTTCAAATGTTTTACCTGTGATCACGATATCATCTAAGTAAACTTGGCAAATATCTAGAGGTAGGATCTTTTCCATTAGTCGTTCGAAGGTAGCAGGGGCATTGCATAGCCCAAACGGCATGACTTTAAACTGCCAAGTTCCTTTCCCTTGCACAGAGAAGGATGTCTTCTCCCTGTCCTCTTGTGCCACCTCACATTTCCACCTCATCAGGTAAGCTGCTTCCTCTTCTCATATGTTCGACCAGAGCTATACTCCGCCCAAAATTGCCTTGACACCATGCGGGGATGACAATCTCACTGGATGCTGGCAAAACAGTTGTCTCACAACAGACCACTTGCAGCTTGTTGGCACGGATAGTTCGCTTCGTGGCATCATTACCAGTTCTCGGTTACCAGTCCTTAGTACTCCCGACCGAGTATCTATACAGCACTCTAACTTGCGCAACACATCCAGGCCCAATAAACATTCATCTTCTATATCGGCTATGTACACTTCGTGCTCAATGCAGAGGTCACCCAACTTCAACTGTACTTTTTTCTTCCCCTTCACTGGCGTGGTCTCGCCTGTTGGCGTCGACGAAGAAGCCGACTGCTATTATGTCTCGTGCTTGTTCTGGACACCCCTCGAGCGACAAATGGGCGAGTCGCACAATGTCCTGCTACAACTATTGCAGTGGCTCCCCTGATCTCTGGGTGCGGCTCCTTAGTTGGGCATGGTGGGCATGTCTCAAGTACTTGTCGCCGAAGCGCAGATCCAGTGCAGTAACTAATGTCGAGTATTCCAGACGTTGTTGTTCTGGAAGCGACTGGAGTATACTGAGGGCAGGTCCCCTCAGCACAGCTGCAAGATAGTACACACGCTGCTGGTCAGACCAACCATTTATGGTCGCCACAATCTCGAACTGGTTTTGGTACTCTCGCCATGGAGTCTGGCCATCGTAAGGAGCAGGCGTGACAGAAATCCCTTTTCCAATGTTCGATGCAGGCGCACTAACACCAACATGTAGCAGCCCATTTTCTGCCTGGTTGTGAACCATACTATAGTCTGGTTCAAACTTCGTGGTCTTCTCTTCGCCGCCTTCAGGTATTGATTCAGCAATGACCTTGTCTTCTCCGGTAACAAGATGGCCACCTTCATTACCACGGAGAAGTTCTTGATACTCCTTCCTCAACTGATCCATTTGTTGCTGCATGCTATTTTTCACATGGTCCACCTTCTGGTTCACATTGTTAATCTCTTCCTTTACACTGCCTACCTTCTCATTTACAGCCTCTATTTCCTGGTACACCATTTCTTTGACACTATCTACCTGCTTATTTACATTTTCATTTACACTGTCTACAAGATTACTAACATTCTCTACTTGCTTATTTACACTATCAATTTTCTTATCTAAGTTCTCAACTATATAGTTACATTTTCATTAACACTATCAATTTTCTTATCAACATTTTTATTTACGCTGTGAACATTTGCATTTACTGAATTTATTTGGCCACTTATTTGGCCACTCTTTCCCTCAATGAGGGCTTTTAGAGCTTCTGTTTCAGCTGACTTTCGTCTTGTAATCATTCACGTTTACAATTGAAAATTAAACGTAAAATTTATAGAGCGGTTCAATTTAATTCAATAGTAATTGTGTGCAATTATTTAAATTTACAGAATTAATTATTGAATTTACTTTATGCCTCTATCCCACTTCTGACACCAGTGTTACAAGTTTGAGCACAATCTTTTCATGTGGGCAATTCCCATGAGTTCTTTGGGATAGAGGTCTTATAATTGGAAATAAAAGAGTTAAATAAAGTACTGGATTTAATAGCTCACAAAGCTACGAAATACACAAAACAGTAATCAACTATAACTCTCACAATACAATTAGTTATGCACACAATCGCTCCTGTGTCACAGACACGTTAATTAGCTTGGACAATTAAAGCACAAAAAAGTCTACCATCAGTTAATTGAAAATTACAAATCACAATAAAATTCAGTCATATATCCAATCAACAGGCTTTCAAATAGGGACAATGTACAACCTTATCAGTCCGAAGTGGTGATGGCTCACCATGTGATGCGCAGCACCCCGAGTGCACCGCTGTCTTCACTCTTGAGGTCTTCGTTTCGACTCCCGTCGCGCACCTCCTCTTCGCCTGTCAGCCCGCCGCAGCAGTCCTCTTGATTCGCCCAACACTGCTCCGAAGGTAGCCGCCTGCCGCCTCACAGTAGACTCTGACGTCACCAAGATGTCTTCACCTGTCTCTCTCCACAGGCGTAGCACCTTCCTCTAGCACTACCAATAGCGAACTCTCCCCGACTTTGTCGATTCAGACTTTATATATTAGGCAAAACAGTAGGGGAATTACCGCATCACAGGGGTCTAAAATTGGACATTTCATCATGTTTCGCACGTGATTTGAGTCACGTACGCCGCTTCACAGGGTAAAAGCACAGTTGGGACAGGTATCTATGACGTAGTTTCGGTGGGATTCCCACTATGAGACATCCGGGATTTGAGTCATGGGCCAGCCCTCAAGGTTTTTCGACACAGGCCCCATACAGCCCGCCCTCAGAAACACAGCATACAACAATACTTTAGGTTAATTAAAAACAGTAATTCACGTATTATGGAGTTATGTTAGTATAAGGTTAAATGAACACACAAAATTTGTATTTTTTCTCCAAATTTTGACCTCTACAGACCCTACCACTAAGACTTTTTTTTATGTAGGTATCCTTTATTATTTTAGTGCACGAATTTTTCTCAAACAATTATCTTATTTAACAAAATAACCTTGTTTGTCATGACTATGCTTCAACATGAAAGGCAAACGATATTCTAGTGTATTGTTGTACATAAATTAGGCTTGTCTTCTCGTAATTCGTAGTCGTAGTCTTTCCACACGTTGCTGAAAAATTAATACATGTAGGTGTAGGAAGAGATTATCTATGTTTCCAAGCCAAAGAATGAGATTATTCCACCTGAGTATTTTCACCGCATACACAATACTTTTAAATGAAACTTTTGACAAACCAAAGGTCTTTTTTCGTGAAAGTATACACTGCAGAGTTATTATACATCACCATCTCAGCCGAAGTAATTATTTATAACACATATTAAACAACTTAACAAAATAATTCCAGGCTTTGCGCAGCCTCCGATACCCGCGCACATTTGCTTTAGTATTTTCCTTCATATCTGCCTCCGAGTAAACGAGTTCAAATGCAACTTTACCGTACAGAATCACTTTCGTAGTAAACTCGAAGCTAAGGCAGTTTGCTCTTGAAGCAACATTATTTTGGCCATACAGAATAAGCCCACTGGGCGTGCGACTTCTATACCTGTATATATTCAATAGTGACGTAATGGTCTGACTTACCCACTTACATATTTACATATAGAACAATGGCCGAACATTGGAGTGACCCAGTAGGTTTTATCGGGATACTTATATCCCTCTTTGTCAGTCCACTGCTGATCCATTGTGACTTAACTTCACGTCTGTTAAGCACGAACAAAACGTGTAACGCCATCACTGTACCGATTTTTTACAATGAAAACCTTCAGAAACAACCATAGAACAAGTATTTCAGACACTAAATATCTAACATCAAGCTATAAACTAGATCCTGATTACAGAATAATGTTGCGAGTTGTTGGTCCAGGCAGTCGCAAACGGCCACTTTCACCCAGTTTGACAGAAACGGTTGTCATTCTCCCGTGCGAAACGACTTCACACCTGGTTCCGTCCATGGGCCGTAACGTAGATTGTTACCATCAAAGCTCACTTAGTAGCCACGTATCACGTAAAATAAATGTTGTCACAGCATCGTTGTCAGAAGAACGTGACGCAAGGATAATATATCTTCAATTTTTCTTGTTCCGTAGGTAATACCTAACTAGGCAGTTCTGACTGACAAGTGATTAACGTAATGATTATTAACATATATTTCGTAGTGCAAGCGTATATGAAGCGTAAAGTTAATAAAACGTTTTATGTTGCTGTTCCCTACGTTACTGTATGCAATCCCATATTTAACAACTGTCATCTGTAATGTATGAACGCACACTTGCTAAATACTGCTGTCTACTATGTAGCATAACGTTTCACAACGACGTGTTAGGAATAAGTGAAATTTCAAACATTTATATTCCAATATTCAAATTGCGTAAACATGAAAATTTCTCAAACTCCGTAATACAAGCAATTAAACCAACGTTGACAAAATATTATTCTATAATATCGTGATATTTAAAATATCTACAGTTTCTACCAAAAGTTCAAGGATGCCATTATATTAAACAAACAAAAGGTTTTGACTTTAAAATTAATTCTACGTGACCTTATTATTAATGACACATGGATAACTGCTTCAGGCTATGTTCAGAGTTTAATTTGTAAAAAAAAAAAATTAAAATTTTGTAGAATAAAACTAGAGAGTTATTCTGTGGACATAATTTTCATTTTATAGTTTAGGGGCCGACCTAGGGTCCTGTTGGAAAGTTTGCGTATACGAGGTTTCTCTTCATATATTGTTTAATACATGTCCTGTGATGATTTTTTTTAGCTTGGGTACATGTACACAGTGTCATCAGTTTTTTTTCAAAATGGCGTAAAAGTAAGGACTGTATTTTTCATGTATAACTGCTTTGAATTCACTATATTAATGGAAATGTTTGTGCATAAAATGTTTTCTGTTTTGTTAAGATATCATTGCGAATTTTTTTTTTTTTTTTTTTTTTTTTTTTTTTTTTTTTTTTTTTTTTTTTTTTTTTTTTTTTTTTTTTTTTTTTTTTTTTTTTTTTTTTTTTTTTTTTTTTTTTTTTTTTTTTTTTTTTTTTTTTTT
>PNEQ01099842.1:0-19257 GCA_003012365.1 Medauroidea extradentata | reverse complement strand
AAATAAAAATAACAAAAAAAAAAGTGGTCAGAACTCCAGTGTCATTAGTGAAGTTTTAAGCTGCCGTGAGTTCAAAACTTGGTCAAAGCAAGTACAATTTTTTTACATAGTTAGTTATATACTTTTTGTCTTCTTGATGTCGAAAATTTTATTTAAACGAAAATTTACACGAAATATAAGCGTTGAGACTGTTAATTATTTAACTTTAGTTATAAGTGCTATGATGATTAGAGCAACAACTATAGGTCTACATACTGTTGACGATTGTTAAATATTAATGCTGCTACCTTTAGGAGAAGTAGAATACGAATAAATATGCTATGATAAAGTAGAGAGCGAAAAAGCGTATTAGATTTAGGGCCTACAAGGTATACAGTTCAATGAATATTTTATTTCCTTAAATGTTGCGGAAGCTCTGCGCAGTAATTGCTCTTGTCTTTCTCCCAGTTATGTACTTACTGCCAGTTTGTGGTAAGCATAGTATTTTATGTTTCTGTTATTAATTTTCGAAATTTATATAATATACATTTTTGTGCGAGAAGCATGCAATGTGCGCAAAACAGAAATAGTTGGAAATTTATTTCATCAATAAACTTGGTAAATAACTGTAGGGTTTTCCCATATACTTAACAAAACTGTGGCACATGTTTACAAACTGGAAAAAAGTGATAAATAGGAAAACCTTACAGATTATCGGATGTAAAATAAAATAAAACGTACAACACCAAAATTTATTTCAAAAAGACATTTTACATTTTAAATGGATTCATTAAGTTTCAAAGAAATTAGTTCAGCTGAATACCATTTTCACTGTGTAGTTAGTGATGTGATGTATTTGACTGTAAATAATTTATTTGAATGTGCATCCATCCTTACAATATGTCTTTAGAATGTGTTGTAAAGTTTACAAGTAGTGAAGAAAATTTTTTTAATATTCTGCTTTTTACTGTCAGGATCTGTATAATGTATATGGTTGTTAAAGTATTTTATGTTGCAAACCGAGTTTTCGTATGTAAAAAGTACTCACCATTTATGGCGTCACTAACCTGATCTAAATAGCATAAATTATGTGAAAAACATCTAATAAGGGGGGGGGGGGAACCCGGTAGCTAGAGCTGAGCCTCATTCCAACCTCTGAGATTTCAAACAAAGGAAGTCAAACTGTCTTAACTCGCTAACAATCCCACAGCTATAGAAGCTATACACCGGGTCAATAGACCAACATATTTAGTGTTGGTAGTACAAGAAGAAGTTGCACTTTCTGGAATAGCATCTTCAAGATGCAGATAAGCTTGTTTTGAGACACTAAAAATCTACTAGGTAACCTCGACGTGGATCTCTTCACTATCTGTCCCATTCGCAGATTAGTTAAACTAAACAAAGATGGCACAAACCCCTTTCCTATAATTAGGATGGCACTTTATAAAAAAGTAATAAAATCGGCGAGTCACATCCGGCTCTTTTGAAAATGCCATGATCAGTTATTTTTCTTTATAGCTATGCCAGTACCAATGATAATAGTAATGAAATCCTGCAATCAATAAAATTAAATAATAGTAATAAATTCACAAGAATTGCCATTCGACATAAAGGTTTTGTACTAAAACATTTCCTCACACATGAATATTAGTTCTGTATTAAATAACATAACCTGTTGCGTAATGTCAACTAAGAACTGAACCTTATTCATAGAATATTCCCTTTTGACAATCGAAAATCTTTTTTGTCAACACTGGGATACAAAGCTGGAAAACGATCGTATAAAAGTTCTATATAGGCTAAAACATCAAAATCTTTAGTGCTACAACTACTTACTTTTGGCTGGGTTCATATGTACGACGCAACATTTTGTGTCTGGAAAAAAATCGCCACATAAAAAATGCAAAGACTTGTAGAAATGAATTATTTACTAACCACTATCTATATTTGCTTACAATAAAGCATTTAAATGTTGCGATGACCGAGTGATCAGCATATTGGTCTTTCTGTTACAGCTTTCTAATTTCAAATCCCCGCAGTGTCATAATATTTCAAAATTATTTTAATTTTCATATTTTATGTGAATGTATTATCAAATTACGAAGTTTGTTACATTTCTGCTTGTTAAAACATTAGTTTCGAAACATAACGCGCATTAAAACTGATTCCCAGGATCGTAAAAAAAATTCCACACTGCTGTACTTGACTTTTAGTAACATGACTGATGCAAAAATTACCCACGGTCGTGTAAGAATAATTTTTCTGCTGATTTACCAACACTACTATGACCAAAGTATACACACTTCCACTCGAACGCTACTCCCTTCGAATAAGTAAGGCGTATACGAGTGGCCGGTGTTGGAGCTTACAATCTCTGTCTCGTATACGTTTTTCGCCGTACGAGACGATTCGCATACGAGCTCTACTCGCACAACCTCGAGCTTGGGCCCCCAGGTCGTGTCGTTTTGCACCGCGTATCTACAAGCTATATCATTGCACAGGCTTATTAGACCTACTACAGATGGTCGCTTACAATATAAATGAAGTGTACAGGGAGGGCTCCAAGACATTCCCCGCCACTGCCTTCACACGGTGACCTCGAAACACTAGCGCTCTTACCTCCCCTACCCGGGGCTACACTTAGGTTTGTCAAGCAGTAGAGCACTCGCCTCCCTACAAAGGTGATTAACGTTCGATTCCTAGCGGGGTCGGTCCTGGGACTTTCGCATGTGAGAATCGTGCTGTATGATGCCGCTGGTCGGCAGATTTTCTCGAGGATCTTCCGTTTCCCCCACCCTACATTCCGGCGCCGCTCCATACTCATATCACGTCATCCCTCACCAGCGCTAAAGACCTAGACGTTATTGCTAGCAAAAAAATATATCTTCACAAAGAGGAAATTACGTTCCAATAAGTAGCTGAACAGAAACTACTGAAAGTTGTTGAAACCAATTAAATCACAAAAATAAAGCATCGGCATTTAAAGTAAAACAATTTTTAAAAAACATCACAGTCTTTTATGTGTGTTCAAAGGTGACTTTATAAATAAGGTTGTGCTTTCTTCATCGTCAAAGGTTAAAGTTTGCTACGATTTTGATGGATAGATAACATTTTATGAGGCTGCTGATTGGCTGTAGATCACGTAATTAACGGACCCACAGACGAAAGGTGGATGACTATATTTAACTTTATACGCCATTAAAGAAGGGGTTTGCTGTTAATGTTTTTGTTTAATTCAATGTTGACTGTATACTATCTGCACCACAAGTCTGAGATTACAAGGTGTGGAGGTCCGGGAAGTGATACGCGAGGTAATAGAATCGCTTTTACTATAAAATTCAAGAAAATATTTGTACTTTGAACGACTTGCTGGGAAGCAATATTTTAAGATTATCACATTACAACAAATAGCCCACGTAATACATGTAATCTCGTACTACCGAATAATAAGTGCTAAATAACACTAACAGAAATAATGATATGTTTATGTATATTACCACGAAGCTAACCCTGTAACATTATTTTCTTGAAGGTTTAAAGCACATTGTTTTATCATTAATATCATTGTTAGGTAATTAACCTATACGAGGATTGTGGACAATGTGGAAGGATATGCTTCAACTTGGAAGTCGTTCCAGAGGCAACGCTGCAGTCGGTCGGTCTAAAAATGGCATCTCGGTAAGTGTGTGTGCGTGGTGTCTCTCGCGAGTTGGTTTACAACACGTGTAATCTCTCAACATTTTTGGTCCTCCGGTAGCCGGATTATGCGTGTAAAAACCGACTAGTAAATTTGGTTACGCTCGCCAAGAAATTATTGTGTATGTGAACGCCGTGGCTGTTGAAGAATGCCTATACCGACGCTACGCTACCAGTCCATGTTCTGTTGCAATCAGCAAGATCATTGAAGATTTTCGGCGTTATTCTCATTGTTGGTTATGCATTCTACGTTCGTAAGAGTGTCTGTTACCTTTAAATACGTTCTAAGAGAGTCTTCAGAATTACGTGAACGCATTTCCTTTGTTGTTTCTCATGTGGGTGAGTTACTGGTTGCTATTTGTCTCTTTCCTGGTATCGCCAAACATATTTCATTGTGATGTAACTGCTAAGGGTCGTCAGCATGGTAACTTTGCTCCCGGGAATTAATGACAACGGTACAGCAACCATAATCGTATTTCACTGTGTGTCTTATTGACTTTCTTGAGTTTTTTTTTCTCGCGAGTCGCGATGTACTTGAGATGTTTGTTTGGCTTACGGGTGAAAACAAGTATGGGTTTCAAAGTTTTCTTGCTGAAGTTCAAACTTCAGGAAACGAAGTTAAATCACGTCATTGGGCGGATTCAGATACTCACTACTACAGAAGTTACTGTCGAGGCGGTACACGAGATAAACTCGTTGGGTCATCAAATCGTAGCTATTGAAGAAGCGGTTAATTTATTGTGTGATGAACTGTTAAGCTTGGATCCCCTTCCAGAACAATTTGATGAAGATATTTTAACCTCCAAACACAGCTAATTTTTTGGTTTGTTGTCGGATACTAAGTGTCGTATTGCATCCTTTCTGTCAACATATGTGGTTTCTGATGTATCCACTGCGGCTGGGGTGGCCCCGCCGTGGACTGTTAAGCTTCTGAAAAGTCAGTTACCTTCGTTCTCAGGTATTTGGGAGGAATTGCCCCTTTTCTCCCAACTGTATGAGGCCACCATTCACAGCAATCGGTCGGTAGCTGACATTGAGAAGTTCCAGTACTTACTGGGAGGCCTTAGTGGAGAAACATTGCAGCTAGTCAAAAACTTGCCTATTACTTTTGAGAATTACTATGTTGCATGGGGACTCCTGGTGTCTCATTATCAGAACACCAGTAAACTGACTTCGTTGTACATAAACAGACTTCTTGATATGCCAACAGTCAACACTGCTATGTTAAGTCAATTAGGAGCTTTGTCAACACATTCAATGAAAACGCCAGGGCCTTGGAAGGTTTAGGATGTAATATCACCACAGAAAATCCAGTGCTTGTAACAGTTATGATGCGTAAGTTGGATACCGAAATACGTACCAAATTTGAGAATTCATGTAAGGGACATACTGAAACCATACCTCAGGTCTCTCAGCTGATAAATTTTCTGCAAAACAGGGTCACCACTATGGAGAGTGCCATTGATGTGGGAAACAAACCAGATGTGGGTCCGGTCTCTCAACGATATACTTTTCAACATGTCAAACCTGCACCGAAACCGAGATCAGTGTTCGTCTCAAGTTCTGAAACCCAGTTGTCTAAGTCCTGTGCAGTCTGCAAGCAAACCAATCACACTATTTATAAATGCTCTCAGTTTATAAATGCTTTCCATCTTGATCGTCAGGCATTAGTGCGCCAAAGAATGTTGTGTTTCAATTGTTTGGAAACAGCTCACATGCTGGCTACATGCTCTTCATCCCAGTCTTGCTTCCGATGCAAGCAAAAGCATCACACATTACTCCATGTTGATGGTAGCACTTCACCGCTGAAACCCACCACGTCAGTTTCTAACTCGGACGAGACTGAACCTTTTGTAAGTGAATCAGCTTCCCAGAGTCAAACATCAGTTTTATTGTCGACTGCTCTGGTTACTGTGTATGATTCTGATGACACACCTCATTTGATGCGCTGCCTGTTGGATAGTGCTGCACAGGCATCATTTATCATGGAGTCAGCTGCTACTAGTCTCTCTCTTCCACATCAAAGGGTCAATGAAAGTGTGTCAGGTCTTTCTCAGAGTCCTGTTCAGTTAAAAGGAGCAGTGGAATATAGGATTCAGTCATTGGTAGCATGTGTATTTAATCAGACCTTGTTTGTAGTATACAAGGTTACCAGTAATCTGCCCCGAGCCTCTGTAGATCCGAGTGCCCGCACTCAGTTGGGTTCACTACCTCTGGCAGATCCACATTTCGATAAGCCTGGCCTTGTGGACATTCTCCTGGGCGCTGATGTCTATGCACATGTTTGCAAGAGTGGGCGGCTGGAGTTGGGCCAACAAATGCCTGTTGTCTTTGAATCCAGATTAGGATGGATGTTGCTCGGGGAATGTCCAGAGTTACGTGTCAACTCGTTGGACCATCTAGTCTCAATGTTTGTGGGAATGGAGGATTCACTGGACTCTACTCTCAAGAGGTTCTGGGAGGCAGAAGAGCCTCCACATATAAATGCACGTCAGCCAGATGCAGACTCTTGTGAGTTACATTTTATGGCCGCACATACTAGGGATGCCACTGGGAGATATAAAGTACGCCTCTCTTTCATCCCTCAAGCACCACATCTTGGAGAGTCTCGTCTATATGCTTAGTGTAGATTCTATGCTTTAGAAAGGAAGTTCACTTCCCAGCCATAGTTGAAGACTATGTATCGTGAATTCATGGATGATTATGTTGATGCTGGCCACATGGAACATTATGTGTCCCCACCTGAAACTCCCTTTTGTGTTCAACCCCCTGAGTGTTTTATTCCCCATCATGAGGTACTCAAAATGTCTATCTCCACTACTAAATTGAGGGTTGTGTTTTATGGCAGTGCTAAGACCTCAACTGGAGTTTCCTTCAACGACACGCTCTTTCCAGGGTCCAAACTGCAAAACAATATCTGTGTTGTTATCCTAAGATTCAGGCTCTATTGCATAGTCTTTTCATGCGATATTAGACAAATGTACAGACAGATATTAATCCACGAAGATGACAGACCCCACCAACTGATTTTCTGGCGTGACAACCCCTCTCTCCCTCTCGAGGTATTCCAGCTCAACACAGTGACATATGGACTTTCACCTTCTCCCTTTTTGGCCATCCGGACACTACACCAATTAGCTTCTGATGAAGGTCACCAGTTTCTTTTAGCCAAGAATGCCCTCTTGAACCATGTGTTTGTGGATGATATTGTGAGTGGTGCATGCTCATTGGAGGAAGCCTTCGTTTTGAAGAATCAGCTGATTAAGCTTATAAGCAGAGGAGGCTTTGAACTTAGGAAGTAGTCTAGCAACCATCAGCAGCTTCTGGGTGATGTTTTGGAACCCCATCGTGAGAAACCCAGGATGTTGGATTTTTCAGCTGGACATGTCGTAAATGTGTTAGGACTTAAGTGGAGTCCTGATAACGATGTATTCTCATACAATGTGAGTATTATCAGTAATGGTACACCAACGAAACGTTCAATCTTGTCACAGGTTGCTCGTATGTACGACCCCATGGGCTGGTTATCTCCGGTAACTGTGTGGGTTAAGATTTTGCTTCAGTGGTTATGGATTCAAGGATTTAGTTGGGATGATCCTGTGCAATCTCCAGCCAAAGATAGGTGGGCCGAGTTTATTGAAGATCTGTCACAGTTAGAAACCTTCACTCTGCCACGATTTATCTGTCCCAATGTAATCAGTATCGAACTACATGGCTTTTCAGATGCCTCGGGACGAGCATATGCTGCCGTAGTCTATCTGAGGAGTTGCGATGCTCAGGGAAACATCAGCATTCATCTTATTCTTGGCAAGTCTCGAGTAGCCCCTTTGAAGCAAGATTCGCTCCCCCAGCTCGAGTTGTGTGGTGCCCATCTGTTAGGCAAGCTAATTCATTATTGTCGTGCCTTTCTTGACAGTCAGTTGCATGTTACTTCTACGCATGCATGAACTGACTCTAGTATTGTCTTGGCCTGGATTAAGTCTCAGCCCTATTTGCTCAAAATGTATGTTGCAAATAGGGTAGCTCAGATTCAAGAGTGGATCCCCCTCAATCCTGGAAACATGTTGCCTCCTAGGATAACCCTGCTGACTGCTCCTCTCGAGGTATATTTCCCACTGAGTTTCTGTCTCATGATCTGTGGTTCCATGGCCGTAGCTGGTTAGTCAGTTCTCCTGATCAGTGGCCAGTCTCGGAGGTGAACCACAACGGAGTGGAAGTCCCAGAACTTAAGTCCTCCACTTTTGCACTGCTGAACACACGAGAAATTCCTGAAGAGCTTCCATTATTGCGGAAAATCTCATCTTGGGTGAAGCTTGTCCGTGTGGTAGCGTACGTAATATGATTCATCCACCATACTCAGAAACAGTTCCCTACCAAAGGACCTTTGACCTCATCTGAACTGAAGTTGGCTACTGTGGTGGTGTGTAGATGCATCCAGTGTGTTAGCTTTTGCGAAGATTTGAAGCTTCTTGAAAGAGAGAAGCCCTGTTCCACATGCTTACAGAGTTTGAATCAATTTATTGATCACCAGGGTGTGCTCCGTGCCAGCGGACGTCTGTCGAATTCAGCTCTTCCATTTTCAACTAAACATCCTATTGTGCTGCCTAAGGGTCACCCTGCTGTGGAAGCCCTTGTTTATCATCATCATGTGAAGTACTTGCATGCTCCACCACAACTGTTACAATCTTTGTTGTGCCAACAATTTTGTATTCTCGCTGCTCGCTCAGTTATACGCTCACAGGTTTTCAAATGTCGGTGTCGCCCTACCAATGCTCCTCCTCTCATGGGTGACTTGCCTGCTACTTGGATATGTTCCACTGGGGTATTCCAGCGAACTGGAGTTGACTATGCTGGGCCTATATCGATACGTCTCAACAAATTGTGCCGTTGTACTACACAGAAGGCATATCTTTCAGTATTTTTATGCTTCACCACTAAGGCAGGTCATACAGAGGTGGTGACTGATTTGACTGCAGACAGTTTCATTTCTGCGCTCACAAGGTTTGTTTCAAGAAGAGGACTGTGCACCAGCTTCTTCTCTGATTGTGGCACTAACTTTGTTGGTGCTTCCAAGCAGCTTCATCATTCATTCAACGAACTACTTAAGTCACCTCTCTTGGAAGACTTTGCCTTGGCTCATTCTATCACCTTTCGCTTCAACCCTCCGGCAAGTCCTCACCAGGGAAGCTTGTGGGAAGCTGCCATAAAATCTGCCAAATACCACCTCCAGCGAGTTATTGGTGATCAAATCTTAACACTCGAAGAGCTCATGACATTGTGTACTCGTGTCGAGGCAGTATTAAATTCTAGGCCCTTGACACCACTTTCCTCGGATCCATGTGATATTGCCGCCTTGACACCTGGGCATTTCCTGATTGGCAGACCTCTGGTCTTATAACCTGAATCACCAGAAGACAATCACAGTAGGTGTCTGTCCAGAAGATGGAAGATGGTGTGCACAGTCGGTAAACGTTTTTGGAATCGATGGTACAAGGAATACTTGCAACAGCTGCAACCACGAGGGAAATGGCAAGTCCGACAACCAGGACTCAGTGTGGGAGATTTGGTTCTTGTGTGTGAAGAACGTGCCCCACCTCTAGGCTGGTGCTTGGCCAGGGTGACCGGAGTGCATCCGGGAAAGGATGGCATCGTCGGTGTGGCGGATGTGCGCACCCAAAAGGTGAACCTGTGTAGACCTGTACACAAACTGTACCATATACCTACTCAATAACCTCCTGATTATCATTTGTGTGAAACTGTATTATTTCATGTATATATAAAAGCTAGTGTAGTGTGTGGTACTTTGGAGACCTCAACCGGTCTCGGCAGGCTGTATGTTCGGTAATTAACCTATACGAGAATTGTGGACCATGAGGAAGGATACGCTTCAACTTGGAAGTAGTTCCAGAGGCAATGCTGCAGTCAGTCGGTCTAAAAATTGCGTCTCGGTAAGTGTGTGCGCGTGGTGTATCTCGCGAGTTGGTTTACAACACGTGTAATCTCTCAACAATCATAGTATTTTCGTGATGGACATTGTAAGAGTATAGATTTCAAAACAATTAAAATCCACTTTTAATGGAATTTCTGGTAAGAAATTATATTTACCCTACTCTTATTTTTATGTCTTAGCAGTCTACTACACAGATTCTTGATTATTACACGTAGCGTGCATTGCAAACAGCACCGATGCTGTTGTAGCAATTTGTATGCCACAAGGATGTTGTCAATATTTTTGGTTAAGCATAATTAATTAACTCATTCTTAAATTACAGTGTGTAGTGTTCTTGTGTTTCATATAAATTTTTTAGAGGGCCAGGCTCCTGGATTGTTAACTGTCTCATTGTAAAAATTCGCTAAAATGTTTTTATAAAAAAGTCACTATTTAAGCAAGTTTAATATTCAGCATATATAAATACGAAAGATGCTAAAAGTGCACCATTTTACACCTTGAAATACCAACTTTTCCAGGGGGAGGTTCCCCGGACCCCCCTCGTTCCAGTTCCGAAATGTTCCAACGCCCCTGCTCTCAAATCATTTCAGTATCGTTGCTGCCGATTATTTTTGCTGCCTTATAAACCTTTTGTGGCTTTATATATGCACTAGTTTCAAAATAAAGATGAGGGACAAGTAACACTTAATTAGAATATGAAAGTAACCATTTGTAGAATTAATACAAATTAAACTGAAAGATAATAATATCGACTAATAATACACCGAAATCTGATATGTTCGTGGCACAACGTCCTTATTTTTACTCCTCATTAAATGTAGAATTACTCATGAACATGAAGTACCATCCACGGTTATTCTCTACTAAAGACGGCTAAGAACTTGTTAACCGCAATATCTTGTTGGGATTTGTGTCCTTTTTCCCCACGGCCTTCGCTTGCCGTTGTGTGACGCCTCACGCTCATTGGTCGCCTGCGCGAAAGCCTGCCTACCGAACATGCCCGAAGCGGGACTTAGACAAATTTCCACCTTAACGAGTTGGCCCATTTTTTGTGTCCATGACTGTACATAATTTACTACTAATAATGTGTTTTATATGAACATATACATTGTCTTACTATCACAAATATATTAAATTGCCACAATACATAACATATAATGAAAAAGTACACTAACAGTAGTTACACAGTAAGAAGTTGGCCTACTCGTGATTAACATCCGTAACAAATCTGATTAAGCATGTTCACATTACACGTGTAGTACTTGAACAACTTTTTTTTTTCATTCTTGAAAGGAATTGGAAATTTTCAAATCCACAAAGCTAGTGTTACTTACTGGAAGAGAGAGGCGTTGGTTACAGTATATAAATAATCACTTCTTCTCTTGCAGTTCTGTCCACTACCACCTGCTCTCTACATCTATGCTCATCAGGCCACCGATACTGCAGTCTTCCAACTCCGCATCCTGGTTGCGGTCAAGTGTTAGGTTTTCAAACTGGCTGGGAACTTGTAAAAAACTTTCTGTGCTGAGAGTTTAGGGCAAATACTATAGTTTGAAATCTTTCATAACCTCTACGTAACGAATTAGTGCAGTCTCAACTGATTCTGTGAATTTCGAACTCCGTTCTAAATCAGGATCCCATTTTTGAAACTTTTTGCACAGCTTACCAGAATCATCTATTTGTTTTTTAAGCTTCAGTGGTGTGAGGTGTGCTTGAGGAATGCCAGAGGTCTCTACAAAGACACAACATGCATGTTGTTACATGTTTAGCAAAAATTTACAAGTGGGCAATTCTGAGCTCTTTTGATTAGAAATAAAACAGTTGAATTAAGTTATTGATTTAGTAGCTCACAAAGCTTACAAAAGTACACAAAACAGCAATCAACTATAACTTTCATAACACCTTTAATTATGCACATAATTAATACTGTGTCACAGAAATGCTATTTAACTTCGATAATTAAAGCACAAAAATAAGGTCTACCATCAATTAAAGTCTACAATTAACAATAAAAGTTCAGTCATATATCCAATAAACAGTCATTCAAATAGTGGCAATGTACGACCTTAACAGTCCGAAGTGGTGACGGCTCACCATGTGCTGCACAGCACCCCGAATGTACCACTGTCTTCACACTTGAGGTCTTCGGTTCGACCCCGTCGCACACCTTTTTCTCCACCGACCCACAGCAGCAGTCCTCTGGTTTCTCCTAATACTGCTCCGAAGGTATGTGCCTGCAGCCTCACAGTAGACTCGCACATCACCAAGATGTCTTCACCAGTCCCTCTCCACAAGCGTAGCACCTTCTTCTAGTACGACCAATAGCGAAGTCTCCTCAATCTGTCTATCCAGAGTTTATATATTCGGCAAAACTGTTGGGAAATCACCACATTTCAGGGGTCTAAAAATAAACATTACATTATGCTTCGGACGTGACTTGAGTCTCGCACATCGATCTCATAGGGTAAAAGCACAGTTGAAACAGGTCTCTATGACGTAGTTCGTCGGGATTCCCACCATGAGGCAGCACTGCTTGTGAGTCATGGGCTAGCACAAAATGTGTCTCAAAACAGCCTCCAGCCACATAGCCCTCAGAATCACGGTATGCAACACTGTTCCCTCCTTAAGTCTGTTCGTCCCGAATATACACATCAGTCTCAGGTCCATTGTAGAGCGCTAGTCTGTCGATGTGTTAAACTTTATATCCTCTCGCCCGAGAGCCTTGACGAACAATCCGAAACAGCACATCATTGAACTTCTTCACTATTTCATAAGGGCCTTCTCAATTCTTCTGCAGCTTTGGACAATACCCCTTCCTTCCTTCTCTGAGGGTTGTACAACCACACCAGTTGTCCTTCTTGAAATGTTTCATCTGGTGCATTCCTATCGTAGCGAGTCTTTATCCTGTCGGTGTTGATCCTAAGATGTTGCCGGGAAAAGTTGTGAGTGTGAACCAACTTGCGACATAATTCTCTGGCATATACTAGGGATACAGTCTGGTCTATCTCCGCCGGTCATCCGAACATCTGGTCGCCTGGGAGAGACGAAGCTCTTTTCCAAACAGCATCCTTGATGGTGTTACCTTAGTTGCTTCATGAACGGCAGAGCGGTATGCTAGCAGAAAGTTTGGTACTTTAGTGTCCCAATCCTTTTGATTATCGGATGCAATGATGTATAGGTACTGCTTCAGGGTGCGATTTAGGCGATCGACCACTCCATCAGAATGTGGATGTAGCAGAGTGGTTCGGGTCTTCTTTATACCCATTATCTTCAACAGTTCTTGGAAAAGGACCCCTTCGAAATTCCACTCTTGGTACGAGTGAAGCTCGAGTGGCACTCCAAACCATGAGAACACGTGTTCAACCAGTGCATCGGCCACTGTGCTGGCTTCTCTATTTGGTATGGGAAGAACCTCTGGCCTTTTGGTGAGATAGTCCTGCACCACCAACAAGTACCGATTGTTTCTCTCGGTTACTGACAATGGACCCAAGACTTCGACCTCCATTATCTCGAATGGGGCACCGACATTGTACTTCTGGAGACGACCTCGGCATCTGACCCTCGGACCTTTCTTTGTGGTACAGTCGTCACACAATCGGCACCATTTGTCGACATCGTCACGGCAATGAAGCCAGAAAAACCTCTCTCGAACCTTGTTGAGTGTTTTATTAACGCCGAAATGATCGCCTGACACTGAATTATGGAGCTCCTTCAGTATGTCTGGGATCTTGTTCTCTGGGAGAACCAACTGTAGGTGTTCATGTCATCTGCATTCTCCCAGTTCTTCAGAACAAGTGAATTCCACTGTGCCCAATATGCCTTAATTGTAGCACTCTTTTCAGATAGCTCCTGCCATTCTGGCCGGTGGTTCTGCTCTTTCCAATCCGGTATTGGGCACAAGTCCAGGTCATTTCGTTGTTCTTATCTTGTCTTGACGTCAGTCCAGGAGTACTTCCCAATGATCGTTGATTCTTGAAGCCTTGTTGTTCTAACATAGCGCACCCCTCCACTTTTCTCCTCTTGCCGTTTACAATGGCGACAGTTGGGGTCACGAGGCCTGCGAGATAACGCATCTGCATTATTATGGGGACGACCAGCTCGGTGTTATATATCAAAGTTGTAATATTGAAGATGTATCCATCGAGCTATTTGTCCTTTGGGATTCTTAAAGTTTAATAGCCAGTGTAAAGCAACGTGATCCGTTCGCAAAGTAAAGTGTCTGCCATATAAGTTGGGGTGGAAATGTGATATGGATTTCAGCATTGCCAATAGCTCCTTGCGAATGACACAATAGTTTCTCTCTGGTTTCTGCAGCACTTTGCTGAAATATTCTAAAGGCTTCTCTACTTCATCTTGTACATGTGATAGCAAAGTGCAATTGCCTAAATCACATGCATTTGTGTCCGATACTAACTCGCTTTTACTATCGGGGAAACCCAAAACTTTAGGGGACATTAAAACTTATTTTAATTTTCTGAAAGAGGCTTCACATTCAGTGTTCCACAGAAATTATCATTTAGCTTCAGTAAGCTCATGTTGTGGCTTGGCAATTGTAGCAAATCCATGTACAAACCACCCATAATAAGCGCAGAGTCCAAGGAAGCTTCTCACCTGTGTCCTGTATGTGGTTGTGGCCAGAATTTCATTACTCTGGTTTTTTCTGGATCAGTCTGGATTCCGTCAGCTGATACCTCATGCCCTAGCAAACTAACATTCTTTTGGAACCGGTGACACTTCTTGTGAACCAGCTTCAGATTCGCAACAGCTACTTTCTGGAACACTGAATCTAACTTGATCAAGTGTTCTTCAAATGTTTTGCCAGTGACCACGATAACATCTAAGTAAACTTGGCGAGTGTCTAGAGGTAGGATATTTTCCATGAGCCATTCGAAGGTAGCAGGGGCATTGCGTAGTCCAAGCAGCACGACTTTGTATTACCAAGTTCCTTTTCCTTTGCACAGGGAAGGCTGTTTTCTCCCTGTCCTCTTGTGCCACCACTTATTGCCAGTTGCCACTCTTCATGTCGAGTTTAGAGAACTATTGTGACCCTGTCAGGCTGTACAGTGTGTCATCAATCGGCGATGGGGGGAGGGGGCAGCAGTCTTTTTTTGGTCACATTATTCGGCTGGCGGTAATCCACACAGAATCTTGTGGAGCCATCTTTCTTCTTAATTAGAACAACAGTTAACGATCAAGGGCCGACCGAATTACTCGATCACATCCAAGTCCTTCATTTCCTTCAAGATGCCCTCCACAGTTTCTTGTGTAGTCAGGGGCAGTCGTCTTGGGGGTTGCTCGATTGTCCTAGCTTCTCCTGTATCAATGTGGTGCTGTGTAGCAAATGATATGTCAAGGTTAAGTGGACCACATGAGAAAGTTTTCTTGTTTTTCTTCAGAAGTTCTGCAACAGCCTTTTCTTGTCTCCAGTTCAGGTTTCCTCTGGTTCTAGTCAATAGTTCCTTGAGTGGTTCTGGCATAATCCCATCAAGGTCGCCTGACTTGATGGCTCCTTTGTCGGTTGTAGTTATTTGGGCGAATTGTTTGCACATGCCTGTTATGGCCCCCTCCTCAAGCTGGATTGCTCTGTCTGACAAGTTGACCATTCGAACAGGTAGATTTCCAGAGACTGGCGAAACCAATGTTCTTGGTACCACCACTTCATCAGGTAAGTCGCTTCCTCTTTCCATATGTTCGACCAGAGTTACGTGCCGCACAAAATTGCCTGGAGAGTGTGCTGGGATCACAATCTAACTGGATGCTGGCAAAACAGTTGTCTCACAACAGACCACTTGGCAGCTGGTTGGTGAGGATATTTCGCTTCGTGGCAGCATTACTAGTTCTAGTTTGCCAGCCTTTAGTTCTCCCGACCGCATATCTGTATAGCACTCTAACTTGCACAACACATCAGGGCCCAATTAACATTCATCTGCAATGTCGGCTATGTACACTTCATGTTCAATGTAGCGATCACCCAACTTCAACTGCACCTTTTTCTTCCCCTTCACTGGTGTGATCTCGCCTGTCACTGTTGTCAGAAAGCTTTATCTGTAATTATGGCTCTGCAAATGCTGGGGAGAAGGCCCCAAGATGTCCGGTCGGGCAACAGTAATGGTTTCTCCTGTGTCTACAACCATGTGGCAAGAAATATTATCCAGACTGCCCTCCACTAGGATTGCATCAAACTCTTGTTTCACTGAGCGTACTTGATGAAATACTGGGGCTTTATCTCCCGTGGTTACCGACCTTCGCCCCTTAAGACCGGTACATACATGTTTTTTTTTTTTCGAGGGCTGGCCAGATCGGGCAGCCTCACCCTCTTGATTTCTATTTTTCTGTAACCATCGTGGACACTGGGCTCTCAGGTGTCTGGGTTCTCCACATTCCCAACAGCTTGGTCGCCCATGTTGTCGAGGGCAGGATGTAATCAAAGTGAATTTTTTATTGATTGCATTAATCTTGGTTTTCATTCTCTTCGGGGTGTTCTCTAGGCTGTTACCTCTCTTGTCGCCCGACAGTCACCCGCACAGCATGCCGAGTCCATGGCCCTCTTGCAGATTCAGGGCGACCTGCATAGTCTTTGGGGCATTCAGGCGCACTGCTTGTCGCACCTCCATGTCGGCGATGGCATCGACGAAGAAGCCGAATGCTATGATATCTCGTGCCTCTTCTGGACACCCCTCGAGCGACAAATGGGCGAGTCGCACAATATCCTGCCACAATTTTTGCAGTGGCTCCCCTGATCTCTGGGTGCGGCTCCTTAGTTGGGCATGTTGGGCAAGTCGTAAGTACTTGTCTCCGAAGTGCAGCTCCAGGGCAGTAAACAGTGTCGAGTATTCCAGACATAGGTGTTCTGGAAGCGACTCGAGTATACTTAGGATAGGACCCCTTAGCACATCAGCAAGAAAGTAGGTTCATTGCCGGTCAGACCAGACATTTATGGTTGCCAGAATCTCGAACTGGTTTTGGTACTCTCGCCACGGAGTCTGGCAATCGTAAGGAGCAGGCTTGACAGAAATTCCCTTTCCGAGGACTGATGCTGGTCACACTATATACACAAACATGTTGCAGCCCATTTTTTGCCTGATAGAAGATTCCACTAGAGCCTGGTTTGGACTTCGTGATCTTCCTTTCGCGGACTTCATGTTTTGATTCAGCACTCGTCATGTCGTCTTCCTCACGTATAGGATGGTCACCTTTACGATGGAGAAGTTCTTGACACTCCTTCCTCAGCTCATCAATTTGTTGCTGAATGCTATTTTTCACATACTCCATCTTTGCCTTTACGCTGCCTACTTTTTCGTTCATAGCATCTATTTTTTGGTACACCATTTCTTTTACACTGTCTGCTTGCTAATTTACATCTTCATTTACATTATCTATTTTCTTATCTACATTTTCATTTAAACTATCTACATTTGAATTTACAAAATTTATTTGGTCAATTATTTGGCCACTCATTCCTTAAATGAGGTCATTTAGTGTTCTTATTTCTGCTGACATGCTTCTTGTAATCATGCACCTTTACAATTTAAATTTAAACATAAAATTTATAAAGTGACTCGATTTTATTAATTAGCAATTGTGTGCAATGATTTAATATACAGAATTAGTTATGAAATTAATGTATACCTCTATCCCACTTCTGGCACCAGTGTTTTGTGTTTAGCAACAATTTACATGTGAGCATTTCTGAGCTCATTGGGATAGAGGTCCTATAATTAGAAATGAAAGAGTTGAATTAAGTTACTGATTTAGTAGCTCACAAAGCTTACAAAATACACAAAACAGCAATCAACTATAACTTTCATAACACCTTTAATTATGCCTGCAATTACTACTGTGTCACAGAAATGTTAATTAACTTCGACATGCCTACTATCAGTTAAAAACTGCAATTAACAATAAAAGTTCAGTCATGTATCCAATAAACAGTATTTCAAATAGTGGCAATGTACAACCTTAACAGTCAGAAGTGGTGTTGGCTAACCATGTGCTGCGCAGCACCCCGAATGTACCACTGTCTTCACACTTGAGGTCTTCGGTTCGACCCCGTCGCACACCTCCTTTTTGTCCGCCGACCCACAGCAGCAGTCCTCTTGTTTCTCCCAATACTGCTCCGAAGGTATGTACCTGCAGCCTCATAGTAGACTAGCACATCACCAAGATGTCTTCGCAAGTCCTTCTCCACAAGCGTAGCACCTTCTTCTAGCACGACGAATAGCGAACTCTCCTCAAATCTGTCGATCCAAAGTTTATATATTCGCCAAAACAGTTGGGGAATCACTGCATTTCAGAGGTTTAAAAATAGACATTACATCATGATTCGAATATGACTTGAGTCACATAGGCCGATCTCATAGGGTAAAAGCACAGTTGAAACAGGTCTCTAGACGTAGTTCATCGGGATTCCCACCATGTGGCAGCCCGCTTTGTGAGCCATGGGTCAGTTCGAAAGGCATTTCGACATATCCTCCAGCCACCCAGCCCTCAGGAACACAGCATGCGACATGTTCCGTTATTAAGCGGCACGCGCGCTTCCATTGTGCGAGTCGCAGCAATATCGATAAAGTGTTATGATATGTGTGAGAAATTAGGAGCGATATGATATGCGCATGGTGCAGGAGCGAGTGATATACATATGATGCGTGTTTGCACTAAGAAACTGAAGAAGATATTGGTAAATTGACATTCGCGAATAATGAATAAATGCTTTCAATTATTTTCACGCAAATAAGCGAATATTGAGGTATTTCGTAATGGTATTAGGGCCACTAACCAGTTTCAATGAAAATATATCACAGGCTATATTGGAAAGTATATAATATACACGCATACTGGTACAATATGACAATACACATGTGATTCCCACGTGAGACTGTGTCACAGTTGTGAGTAAGAGAAGACTGGTGTGAAGGTTAGTCTGGCTGCTCGACCCGTGAGACAGACCGTCCGGCCTGAGGAATGGATTAGGTGAGGTGAACGTGGAGTAGCAACGGAATGAGAAAAGCGGGGGAACTGGGAGTTCCCCTACAAATCCCGGAAACGTACGCCACACTTCCCACATGCGAAAAATTAGGGCTGAACCCACTGGCGATCGAACCCAAATCGCCTAAGTTGGAGGCGAGAGGTCTAACCACCTCCGCCCCCTTCCAGCCTCACTTTGCAATAATAAGTCCTAAATATTATTCTCTGATGTAAAAATGACATGACATATTTTAGTTACATAGCATTGCATTTTATGTATTTCTAACAAAACAATGCGCTGGTTACTGAATCGTATAGTAGTGACCGTGTGCGGGGACTGGCTCAACAGGGAGCAAAACCGGCCTAACCTGCATATGGTTAACATGCCCGCCCCCTCCCTTTGGTGGTGCAAGGCCTCTGATTGGCCAAGATGTTGTCTAGGGGGGCGTGTCCTGGGCTGTGATTGGTTGTAGGGGTCTTTTGGTACGAATAGTACCTAAGTGCCATGAGGTCTGTGATTGGCCGAGAGCTTAAGCCCCGCCCTGTATGTGTGTATTGATTGTGTGTATGTAGGCGAGGGGTGCAGAGGAGGCAGTGTACAGAGGGGTGGGCGACCCTTTTGGTACAAGTTGTGTCTAAGCGCCATGTGGGTATTGATTGTGTGTAGG
>PNEQ01099837.1:6879-63220 GCA_003012365.1 Medauroidea extradentata | reverse complement strand
CAACCGTAGCTACATACACTTGTGTGTTCACTGTTACTAACTCAACCCATCAAATCCAATACTTCAACTACTTCCATAGAATAGACTGTTTACCCTACTCAGTTTTCCTCCGCACACTATAATTCTCTACAAAGCTGCAAAAATATAAGTTCTTGTGTAACTTTTCAACTAAGTGTATGGAAGGTACAAAGTTGAAACTTTGAAATCTATAACAAATTGTAGGTCAATAAAAAAATTAGCCAAACATTGACCTCAAGTTTCCAATTTTACCCTTACAGCAGTATTTCACTTACCTGTTACTGTCACAAAAATAAAAAATTACCATACCTGCACTCACCAAATAGACAGCTGTACTCACAAGGTGTGAACAGTAAAACTAGGTACTGTATGTGTTCCAGTGAGCGTCAACGTGGATCATTGAATGAATAAATTAAATTAAAGATTTCAACAGTTTTTTTAGGCATTAACTTACATGTTAGGATTATTGAACTGAATGGTTTGAAAATGAGTCACATTTATTTTAATTAACATGTGCGTATGACCCATAAACAGTTTAGATTGTAATTCAAACTGAAGGATAACAGAACCTATTTCACATAGTAGCACAAGCATCAAATGTGCACCACATACCTCATAAATCTTGGCCTGACAGTTGACTGTTGCACTACACACTTGGCAATGATAATTTTTGATAATATTACTTTTATTGTAATACTGCAATTATTTACTTTTGCGCACCTAGCTATACAGCGTGTGTGCCAGTTACACATTTCCTAAGGATACAGTAAGCACCTCAATTTCAGACACACAAATGTGAAATAAAACTGTTACGGTATTGCATTCTTGACTATGTACATATCATACCTGTGGTTAGGCAGCTATAAGTAGCCTAACAATCACTTTAGAAACTTTTCTCAAACCCAGTTTTTTTACTATTGCTTTTGTCTTAAAAAATAACACATTAATTTCACAATTGAGAGCGATAAATATTAAAGCATTTATTGAAAAACAATTGTCAAAGTACAGTTCAGGCATACATATTAAAATCAGTCGCCCATATCAGAATATAAATAAACTTGCTGAAAATATTTGTGACAAAGTGAATAAGCAGTTCTAAATATTTTATGTTTATTTTACAACACTGTGACTTATGTTCAAATACAGCTAGAAAATCAGCAATACAATATACTTTTATATGACAAATTTATTTATTCAGTAAAAACTACTACTAGGCAATTAAGTTAAAATCAAGTAAAATAACCTATAAGTTATATATTTTTTACAACAAGTCACTCATGAGTTTTAATTCCTGTAACAAGTTGGGAAAATCCACCCTTACAAATGAAGTCTCATTCCATTAACACAAAACTTGACTTGTATCTTGATGCAAATTAAAAAATACATTCGAGCATAAAGTTAGATAAACTAAGTACTGAGGCCTACTCATGTACTGGTACTGCACTTAGATGATAACCTATAATGCAGGGGTACAAACACAGCCATCTTCACTATATTCCACTCACTCAACTAATCTTGTACAACTTCACAGAATCAGTCTGAGCACTTTGCACACAACCTTGGCTACCATATACACCTACAATTCCACGACAACTGGTGACACACTATCTTCAGGCAGCTGCAGTTCAGAACTAGCTGTTGACAGCGGTAGCACAGTTAATGAGTCTCTGGTTACCATCCTCTTATACATCTATGGTGAGATAATACTTGTTGTTGTCTTGTAAACCAAATTGTACGCCATAAGGATATAGGAAATACTCTGACAGTGGTTTTCCTGAAACAATTAAAAATTATCTTAGTAAAAAAATACACAACACTGTTTTGGACGCGTTACAAAAATAAGATTTTTTCAGCTGACAAAGGCTGTGAACATATCAAACCACCTACCGATTCCCTACTTGACCTTCTAACCACCCTCACTTGCTCCTCCTAAATCAAATTCCACTCCCTCACCAACCTAAGCATAGACTGCCTACCCGATATGTTCTGCTCTGAACATTTTCGCTATTATTCCCTATTCTCCAACACTTTACAGGTTTGTTTCTTTTACCTATTGTATGTGCAATTTTGTGTAGTGTAGTGCATCGCATGTTTCTGCGGTGCTGTGCAGCTACACCGTAATAAAATTTTGATGTATTCCTGTGCACACAAATGAAACAACCTGTCCGTGCATCTTCAATTGCGGGATTGTTTGAAATGGGTGTTACAAGAAGGTGAACAACTAAAAGTGAACAAAAAGGTTAATGCACTCCTGTATACTTGTACTGTATTGTATATTTTGTAAAATATGTCAACTTATCGTGTAGGCATCTGAAAGAACGATATGAATAACAATAAAAATACAAGCGACATGAACGTATCGCACTTCCTTGAATTTCTCTAAATACAAAAAATTTAGAAAATATAGGGAACTTAATTTTTTAAAATTATTATTCTATTGATTGTACAATGGGTTATGTTACTCAAGGATATGGAATTTGCTTTATTTAAATTTATGAAAGATTCAGCGGTAAATATCAAGTTTAGCTACTCACCCAGTACCAGCCAAACTACTGATTTTAGACATATAGTTTACTGATAAAAAATGTTTCTAGTGACATTCTAAGTACGCCTACGTACAAACATTTTTGTTAGCTTAGTTTAAGTTAGATTATGTTAGGTAACCTTACCTAACTTAACCTAATCTCACTTTAACCTAAACTTACTTAAACTGTATGTAAACTAACCTATTTTTTACGTAGGACTACTTAGAATGTCACTAGAAACATTTTTCATCAGTAAACTATACGTCTAAAATCAATAGTTTGGCCGGTACACGATGAGTAGCTACTCTTGATATTTACCTTCGCAGAAGTCAATTACCTAACTAAAAGAAAAAAAGTACATGACTTACCTGATATAAAACTGCTGGCACAAACTTTCGTAAGTAGGCTTCTTCAATTTTCCGGCACACTGGAAATTTTGCGTTCAGTGTCTTCTTTTCAAAAGATATTTGCTTTTAAACACAAAGAAACTTATCGAAAATTTTGATTGCCGTCTCTATCGCGTTTATTTGATGAAACACGCAAGTATAAATTTAAATGAAGCAGGTAAAAACACTTGTCACTTCTCACTTACACTACTCCATTACCACAGAATCATGTCGTTCTAGGTTACGATTTAAGTAATTATCACGCAAATTTAATTGATAACTGCATAAAGCTCTCTCATGCTAAAAGTTAAAAAATATTCCATAAAATGCCACAGCAATAATGTAGACATAACATAGCATACAAGTATATAAACAATGTATTGAATCATGGATGTATGAACAATCCTGTACTGGTATCGTGAAACAGTTTATTCCATAAAACCTTCTACAGCTGCTTCCATGGAGGCTAGGAAACAAGAGCTTGTACAGGTCATTACATCGTGGCACACGGGCTTAAGGGGTTGGTCCCAGCCTCGCTCGCGAACAAGGCCAATGGCATGCACAGTCCAGGGGAGACGAGAGTGGCAATGTATAAAAAGTATTTAATTTTTTACACACTATATAAATGAAAATATTAAAAATCTAATTTATTCTGCAAGTGCCCTACGCAACAGTGATAAGCAACTAGCTCTGCTAAGAATAATTTGGATTTTCTACTGTAGGAATTTAATTACGTTGACCTTCATTTAATGCAAATTTATTTCTGTACAAAACGGAAAAGAATAAAATACAAATTATACAAATTTAAAAAAAAGAAATACATTATCAATTCTGCAAGGTACAGTTTAATCAGATCACGACTATTTATTATGTAAGGGTTTTCCTTCCTCTGTGTAACAAACAACTCCGTGAACTACACACAATGTATTCAGGAATTTCACGCACTACTACACTATATGAGTTAAGATAGAGAGCTTCATTTCCCCGCTTAAGATATTACCTAACAACAACCACTTTCGTCTAAATAATGTTCCGTGTTCCAGCTGAAACAGATACAAGTGCCCCACCGTTGGTTTGAATGATTCACGACTATTCTGTTGGCGTACATTTGACCTTACAAACACCAAGAGAGACGTAATAGCTTTCACTTCCGGTCTCGAGACAGCATGGCCTCCGGGATCAAATGAAGAATCTGTGGCGGTGGCAGCGAAATAAACTTTGTTTTGAATTTTTGTTCCGACGTAGTTACTGTGTTACATTGTTTGCGTGTATCGCTATTTTCGCAACGTAAAACTGCACTGTGATGACAGGTGAGCTATAGGCAGTTCGGAATAAAGTGAGCACTCGAAAAAGCCCTGCTAAAGATCTATTTCCAGCCCATTCGTATCTTTCCGCGTGTAGCAGCTAACGACGGGAAAAGTCTTAAGATCCTCGGACTCTTCACTTTATGTTTGCGCGTGTAAGATAAATTGTTCAGTCGATAGGTACTTATATAGTTTGATAAAAATGAAGTTTATTAATTATATAAAATACAATTATATCGCTGTCGGTTGATTTTGTTTCAGTATTGTTGTATTTAAATACGAATAAACACAGAACTATGTTGCGTTATTTCGTTGCCAACCATACAAGCAGTAAAGTGACTATCGGTAATGTTGAATTATATGTAGTAACAGCTAGTGATATTTTTCAAAGGTTAAATAATTAGTGTTCACTTTATTCCGAACGGCATATAGCAAAGATTTTTTGGATAAAAACTTTATTTTGAATGAAGTTAGCAGACGTATGCCTAAGAATTAAAAAAAAAAAAATAACAGGACGAATTCATCTAGATAAAAGCCGTTAATTCAAAACTGCTCTCTTGAGTCATTGTTTGTACGGTTTACGTTTTTTGTATAACTTAACGACTACCATTGGTGGTTTGCGCTAAAATGTCACTTTTGAAACCGTAGTTACTTATTTTCCTTTCCAGATAATTTATACTTTCGTGTAACTCAATTAATACAATCAAAGCAACCTAACTCACAATGACTGTTTATAGATAATATCGAATAAAAACGTCTGATGTCACAAGAAATATTATTTGTTAATATTATTGTAGATAAGATGGTCTCCGTAAGTGCTCACTTTATCGTGATCCTCCTATATTAACTTAACACTATTAGGATTCATGCTTGCTTAGAGTTGATACTATGTTCGTATTTTGAAAAAAAAAAAAAAAAAAGTAGCAGTAATTTACTAACAAGAAAAATTTGAAGATACGAGAATTTTTTACTATTAATTAATAGCCAAGAATGCCAATAAATAAGTACGTTTTTATTTAATACTAACTTACTTATTTTAATATTTGATTCTACTTACAATTTTACATTGACAGTATTTTTAAACTTTGAAAAAATTGACTTTCTGCATAAAATTGTAAAAAAAAAAAAAATTAAGATTGATGTAATAAACTAAAATAAAAGTTTTGTAGAAGGATAACACGAAAATGTATTTCGGCATAGACCTATACGCTAAATAATAATTTTGTTTAGTTTAAAAAGCCCTTAATGTGCGTGTATGCAAATATATGTAGAACACGTAAGGTAAGGAACGCAATGATCAACAGGAACAGCAGATCTGTATACTGCCTTGTGTTCTGCTACTCTCCGTTCACTCTAACCTGAGTTTTGAAGAAAACAAATATAACATTGCACCTTGCTAACTTCTAATTGGCTGAATTTGCGCAGCGCGCTGACGTACTGTTTCCAACCGACGAAACTGTGCACAGTTGGTATCATAGAAAACAACATCGTGCTACATATTAAAACAGTATTACGTGAAATTTTCGTACATGTTATTGACATACGAAAACGCAAATTACTTAAAAACTTAAAATAAATAAATAAATATTCACATTGTGTACAATTACCGTATATTTCAAAATTCAATTGTAATTATCAAGCCATGACTAACGATCGTATCAAATATTCTGGTACTGACGTAACGAAAATTTGTTACTCTATGCATAAACAAAACGATTAAACTTACTTTGATTCTCGATATTTACCGTCCTATTGAAATATTTTGCACTTCAGTTCGGAAAAAACGCATTTGGTAAATCACCAAACACTCTGCCGATATCACGTCACATATTTGTTTTGTTTCATGAAGGATGCTACGCGAGATTTTTATTTGTGCTTTATAAACATCACCACATTTTGTTGAATGAAGACATATCCACGTTTCGAAAACCATGCAACACATTTTCACTGTTCACGTCCAACATCACATAACCTCTAATCCGCAAGTATATTACGCAAGGACGAGACGAAATGGATCAAGGAATTTGATGTGAACGAAATGGCACGGAAAATAGATATGCGGAAAAAACCATTCGCAGTAGCCACAACATTGACGTGTTAATGTCCAAAAATACTTTGAGAAAATAAAATATTAGGTTCGTTTGTAATATTTCCCACCTGTTTTTACGCTGGTAAATATAAATGAACTAACTTTTTGATATTTTCAGAGTATCGTACATCTCTACTTACTTGCAAGTGTACCAAGAAACTCGTACGTTAAACAGTGCGTCAGTCGTAAAATAACTTGCGAGTCTATTCGCCCGCTAACCATAATTATAGTAATAGGCGTGGTAGATTGTGTTTGCAACGTCTGTTAACATTATAGTGTTGCATGCTGTGTTTCTGAGGGCGGGCTGGGTGGGGCCTGTGTCGAAACACCTTGAGGGCTGGCCCATGACTCAAAGCCCGAGTGTCTCATAGTGGGAATCCCGCCGAAACTACGTCATCGATACCTGTCCCAACTGCGTTTTTGCCCTGCGAAGCGGCCTACGTGACTTGAATCTCGTACGAAACATGATGAAATATCTAATTTTAGACCCCTGTAATGCGACTGTTTTGAGGAGTATAAAACCGCAGAATCGGCACATTGGTTGAGAGTTAGCCATTGGTCGTGCTAGAGGAAGGTGCTATGGTTGTGGAGATAGACTGGTGAAGACATCTTGGTGACGTCAGAGTCTACTGTGAGGCGGCAGGCGGCTACCTTCGGAGCAGTGTTGGACGAACCAAGAGGACTGCTGCGGCGGGCTGACGGACGAAGAAGGAGGTACGCGACGGGAGTCGAACCCTCAAGAGTGAAGACAGCGGTGCACTCGGGGTGCTGCGCAGCACACGACGATTCATCACCACGGCGGACTATTAAGGTTGTACACTGTCACTACTTGAAAGATTGTTGATTGGATATATGACTGAATTTTATTGTGATTTGTACTGTTTAATTAATTGATGGTTGACATTTTTGTGCTTTAATTGTCAAAGTTAATTAACGTGTCTGTGACACAGTAGTAATTGTGTGCATAACTAATTGTGTTGTGAGAGTTATAGTTGATTACTGTTTTGTGTATTTCGTAGCTTCGTAAGTTATTAAATCCTGAACTTAATTTAACTCTTTTATTTATAATTATAAGACCTCTATCCCAAATAACTCTTGGGAATTGCCCGCATATATAAAGTTTATGTCTAAAACTTGTAAAAATATATTTGTTAATAAAACTCTCTCATTAGGTGATGGAGTGGTAAATGTATATGTACACGAGAGATAACAAGGACTTATTTATTACACAAGATCACAGACAGTGCATGGCGGTCGGCAGCTAATGAACATGTTTGTTTATAATTTGCTTTGTTTATTCCAAAACTCACGCAAGAGTGAACGGAGAGTAAAAGCATGTACACGGTCTAAACAAACAAGAATGTTATGATACAACACCAGTTTGTTGTATACGGCACACAATTGCACCTTTGTACGCGGGCAGTACAGACGGTACACTATTTGCGAGAGGCCAGTATAACAACATTGGATGAAACAGTTATGTTTTGCGTCACTGAAGATTGTAAAACTGCTTTGAGCTGCAATCAAAACAAGTGTACCGGACTCGCCATGCACGAGATATACCTGTGTTACATCAGCTTAGCAACATGTGGTGTTTGCAGATACGCACATTAAGGGTGTTCAAATGCAATAAAATCACAATTTTACATTTATATGAAATAGTAATAGTTTTGTGGACGATACTTGTGAGTGCAGTTTCCTGTTACGAAACAATTTTAACTCGTATAGTTTTCTCATAACCGTGCGTCAAAGTCAAAATGTGCATGTTCTGCTGCCATGCAAATAGCGAAAACCAATTGACTAACGTAAGCGAAGTAATTCGCGGAGAAATGACATGCCACGGGCTATGTAATACGACATTTTTAAAATATCCCGCGAACTATTATTGTATTTTTAAAAATGGCTATATTTTCGTCGTTTTACCTGTACCGGTACTTTCCAATTTTTTTTTTTAATTCAAAATATTACGTTATGGCCATTCAAATACTTTATTGCATAGCTATTGGGATGTAATATTGCAGTGAATTATTTTATTCAAGTAGGTCAGTTGGTTTTCGCTATTTGCATGGCAGCAGAACATGCAAATTTTGACTTTGTTGCACCGTTATTAGAATACTATGAAAGCTAAAATTGTTTTGTAAGAGGAAATTGTACCCACAAGTATCGTCTACAAAACTTACAATATTTCATAAAGATATAAAATTATGATATTATTGCACTTGAACACCCTTAAAGAGTTGCCAAGTATTCAAGCTATCAGGTAACACAATGATATAACTTAGATAGTGCCCAGTGAATCTGCTCCAAAAACTTGCCAAAAAATATTATTTGGTAAAATGCCGTTAAGGCCATCGGAAAAGTTCATTTGGTCCAAAACAGCGAAGTGGAAGTATTTAGGGTAAGGTAATTCGTGGATACAGACTGCACAACATGAGTCTGCGACCAGAACTAAAGTCGTCAGGTTCTTTGTTTACCAGAAATAGAAACATGGCAGGGTGACCAACCTACCCTACATTCCCTCTTTCTACTAGTACTAAGAACCAGCTCGTAACTAAGGGCGTGACGAATATTTGCCAGCGAGCATGATCTACTTAGTTTTGGTTCCTAATTCATATATTGTAGTCCGTGTCCGAGAAGTACCAGACATCCTGTAGAAGATGAGCAAGCGGTGCGCGAGGAAACTGGTGGAGATCCTACATCACGTTCCCATGGCAACCTTCAATATGCAACGTTCATGACATCTGCGCATTGGAGAGGCGGTATCTATTTGTAAGTTATTCGCGGTAAACTGGGCACCTTTGAAGGTACTTGTTACTATTTATACTACTGATAATTTCTATTGCATCGTCAGTTGTTAATACAGTAAATACACTTCTCCTACTCTTAAATAAAAAAGGCCAAATATGTCGTAAAATAGATTTACGTAAATAACCAGTTTCGCCAACATTTCGGCACAAAAACCAAAATGTTTCTCCTAACTTTGTCATGTTCATTACGAGGATAAACTAAAATTTTCTATGAGGAAATTGCGTCGCGTCCGCCTATTTTGTTTCGCTGACGTCATAGAAGCCTTGACGCTATTTGGCTGACAAGATATTTCATTCGCGTCGGGTGTGTCACGCTATTGTGATTCCAACATGCTGTCCAGAAGGTGACCTTCAAAAGTTCTCTATTAACCGTGAACTCGGTGGTTACAACAATTCATATTTCAGTTTCAAAATTGGTGACGAATTATTGTAAATCTGTTTAAAATGCTAAGACACATTGATATATTTAAAGGAGAGTTATAAAAATTTCAAAGAGGTTAGTTGCTTCGTTTTTCAATCCTTAAATCCATGAGGGTTAATTCAAAATGCTTAGAAATGTTGTGCACTAATTCGGCGTTTTGTAGAAACGAACTGTAAAATATAACTAATTATTTTACGTAAATGCAGTATAAAAGCAAACCTTAACGACATGTTTACTGTTACCAAAAGACTGTTTTTAGTTTCAATTTCTTTCAAAATTATTCTGGAATAGCTATAGTGCCTGAACATAACAGAACTGTTCTCCGATTCGATACATGGCATTTTTGCGGTTGAATTCCAGAAAGAATAAGCCTTGTTAGCTACGGAGTTATTTAAATTAATGTGTTAATCTAGTATGTGATTGAATAAATTAAATATCCTGACTACCGGTACCAAATTAAAATAAAAGAAACGTGCTAATTGGAAATTAAGTTTACTAGTCAACCTTTTCACATAAATTTGAGCACTGATTTTAGACTTCAATTTGTCGTCGCAAATCGCAACTTATTTTCTAAATATTCATATAATTGAAAGAGTTTGGGTAATTCCTATTTAGTTAAATAGTATTTTTCACTGATTTTTTTTCTGCTGATTTAAAATGATTTCATTCAGTCAGTACTTAAGTTTAAGGCATCTATACTATAAGAAATTACAGTGAAATTTTTTGAGGAAATCATGCCTATTTTTATTTCCTGTAGAAGCATACGGTTTGTGTTATGTTACTCCAGTGAAACAGCTGTCGGAGCAGGTTAAGTAAAGGTCACTGCACATCCACACCAAACCATGCAATCATTCTTAAACTTGCAACCTACATTAAACACACAACTATCTCATTCACTCTTTTAAACATAAACTAAATTTTGAAGCTCTTTGTGTAAGAGAAAAGCGAAACATGCTAAATTCTTTTACTAATAAAAATAAATAATATTTCGCCATCTTAAATGTTCAATTGTTATTACACCTAGGAATTTTTTTATCTGGTACGCTTTCAAGTACAATCTCTCCAATAATTACATTTAATTTATCAACTTTCTTCATTAAAGAAAGTTAACATATTTTTTTCTCAATATACATTCTTAGTTTTATGAAAACTTATTTTGTATTTTTTTTTTTCGTGTTATATCCTTTGCGTTATTTTATACTCCAAATGTTTACTACCGGTGTGGGATGTAATATTGTAATCATCCACAGAATAAATTGCACTGGCTTCAAGTATGTTATCGCTTAGATTAATTAAAGAATACTAACATGTATGATGTTAAGAATCAACACTTCTTTCGGTTCAGGGGTATAGTTTTTAGTTCTTATAATTTCTTATATATGTGATATCCACTTTTTAAAATATGCCAATAAGGAACGATTCTAAACATTTTAATGCGATACCACTAATACATATTCATTCAAAATTTACAAGTAATGACTTACTTTCTGATTTCAAGTATCGAATGTTTCCCTTAAGTGTGGCAAAAAAAGCGTATTTTCATTTGCATCAAGCACAATAATGTAAAATCGCATAGTTTCAATAATGGATTTCTTTTTGCATTTTTTAAAACGTTTTCTAAGTATATGTTTCTAATGATAGTTTTTCACGTATTCCTCCCTGAATAAATCACCATTATTAATATAAAAAAATATTTCAACATTTATCTTTCTGCTATAAGAGTTCTAGTAAACTATTATATTATGTAAACGATTACTTATTTTCAAATAAAATATGTATATAATATAAACAAAACAAAACTATGGTCCTACATATTTTATTACTGGATAAGTATTTGTTTTCAGCTGAAACACGAAGTAAAACGTAAACAAAAACAAGACTTTACAGCGACACTTGAGGATTTAGCGAGTTTCTATACGTCAGTAAATAAAATCCCCAAACAATTTGGTACATAATACAGACCACGTGACCTATTTAGGAACACATTCGAACACGACTAATGTGTCGAGCGTCGAGATAAATAGTTTAGTGAGATTTTTAAATGTTTGTTTTAATGGGAGTTTACAGTTAGAATTTATTGGTTTGTGGACGTACGTCATTGCTCATGTTTTGCTGATCAAGCCTGTGTTGGATGACTATTTCAGCAAACATGAGCAATGGCGTATGTCCACAAACCAATAATTTCTAAATAGTTTAGATTAGGTTAGTTAATGTTAGTTTCAAGTGTTGGAAAATACTGTACAGTGAATCGAAGGCTAAATTTGTTAGGTTAGGAAGCGACAATGAAAATGAATATGAAGCGTTGCCGTTATAATCGCCGACAATAAACGAATGATCCCGAGTATTTCCGAGGAGCGGGAAAGTTAACACGACCTAGACGCTCGTGTGTGTGCGTGTGCAAGCAGTATGAAACACAGCGAGACACTTCACTTTATATGACAAGATCCACAGTCACCTTTCCTTGCAAGCTACAGGGCAGTGTGCAGATTTAGTAATGTGTTATATACGTAACATTGGCTTTACAGCAGGTTGCAAGTTGTATGTTGCAGGCCAGCACTGAAAAGGGGGCGTGGCTGCAGCAAAGTGATAACAGTCTTGTTGTATCAACCTTGCCTGTGACATCCTGTAGATAACTTGTCACTCCCACTATTTCCTCCCGTGATTCCTTGCGCGAGTCTATTCTTCTTATTCCACACTCGCATTTGACATAGGTAATGCACGAAAATTATTGTAGATATCTTGTGTCGGTTACTCAATGTTTGTACCTATATATTTTTTGCAATTTAAAAATTGATTTGGAAACTGCACTATAGGTATATTTAACAATGTGTACAGTAAGCATATTATTAGCCGTTCCATTTGAGGTTTCTGCAGTATTAAAATTGAACCACGTTCACAGTTACCCGATTTTTGCAATTCTCTAACCTGACCCTGCTGAGAAAAGAGAACTGTGAATCATGATTAATGTTTATAGTACGTATTTACTGGAATGATAATCATAAATTTTGAAAACAAATATGATATAGTCATTGCAAATATGATTACCAATTTTATTGAGAAGACTGCAACGTATACACTCGCAACCAAAAAATGCGCAACTAAATAGTTTGAGAGTACGCACAGAGCATGCACACTTGCACTCGGGCTTTGACTGTACCTCTGATGTAAATTTTTTGGTTTTTAAGTCATACTATTGGTTTCAGAGTATAAATAAAAATGCGACCTTAGAGAACCTATTTTATTACATTTTAGCGGTAAATTTGCATTACTTCTTAAATGCAGATTGTATACGGCGAGAGAAACATGTTAGTATATTATTATTTATCTTAAGTTTATAAATTTAACTTAACACATAGAGCTACTTCAGTACAGAAATGTTAATGACCATATGTATAAAATTGGTTTTATCTAGCCACATTTTTATTTATAATCTAACTCAAATATTACGTTTGAAAAACCAAGCTTTTTTTACATGTGGGGTACAGTGGGATATTAAGAATGAGCATTCCCAAACGTCACTTCTGAGAACAAGTGTGCACACTGCGAATAATTGTACGACTACATGTGTAATCTCTCCTGGCTGGTACGAACACTAGTCCTTATTCTTAGCTTCAAATTACCCGTCAATAACACGGCGCGCCGGTCGGTTCTTCGCACACTTGCTGTTAACCGCTTATTTTTGGTTGACTTTCATTTACGATAGAGGGAGGATCGCTAATGCTGAGCATTGTTCAGAAATCAAACAGTTAACGAGATTTATAATTCGTCGTCTGCAGTGGCCATCGCACGTCGTGGGCAATACCAATTAATATTGAAACACAAGTAGTGCCGCGTGTACGTAATGTTTTACAGGCTGCCTATGTAGCCGCGCACTAGTGTATAGAAATAAGAAGCAGTACAGTAGGCTGGCTTACCTGCTATCCTTGTGTACGAGAGACAACAGACGATCTGCACACACGTCCTACCTCCTCAGCAGCCTATACGCACGTCCATTCACATTGGCGTCTAGGCAGACACTGAGACGTCGAGACACCGTGCGCCGTCCCGAACACTTCCGAGCGACACTCGGGTATCTTCGCACATGCTCGTCTATCGACAAACACCGTCACCGCCCACTTTTTAACACGCTTTAATAGCTTCTCCTTTACATATGTATGAAATGGAATCTTTCTATCCAATTTTCACCCTCTCTCAGACGATCCAATAATTTTAAATTTTTCACACGTACTAAAAATCGAACACATTACAATCATTTCATGCCTATTCCCCAACCTGGAATGTTTTCAATTAATATTTTCGCTCTCTTCCAAACGTCCAAATGTTTTTATATTTCGCAATGTATTAAGACTTTATTAAAATACAATGACTTCATAGCTATGACCTGTATTCTCCGCAGTTGAGAAAAAAAGAACGAAAATGCCTTTTTGGCTGCGACAGGATCTTTTTAAAATCAAAATCATTAAACAGAACATTTTAAAATGAATCAGTACACTTATATATTAAATTTTATTTTTAATACACTGGTATTTTTTGTTCTTAAAAGTATTTTATTCTTAAAAGTATCCATGAATGTGACATAATGACATTTTTTAAATTAAATTTTCACCTTATTCCAGACGACTGAATAATTTGAAATTTCACACAAGTGTTAAGAATCCATGGCAATACATTACAGTTTCATAGCTAAGACCTGGTATTCTCACCCACTGAGAAAAAAAATATGATATCCAACTGCGTTAGAAAAAATTGTTTTAAAATCAAAATCTTTAAACCAATTTTTAAAGAAATAAATCATTACGTATCCCTTTAATTTTCTTTAAGACTAAACAATTAAAACTAAAAGTATACCGGTGCTTCAGAAAAAAAACACTTTTGTAGCAATATGAGCTAAAAAGTTGGAAATAATCTTTAAATATAAATATAAATATTTTGTTCCACAGCAATAGGATGTTCCACAAGTCAGTATAAGTCATTGACCAAAAAATTTACTTTAATATTAAAATGCGTGGGTGCTGTTTACTTACTTTTCATAATGACTATACCTTTACAAATATCTAACGACTGCACCTTTACAAATATAAAGCGATAAAATGTTTAAGACAAACAATATCGAGCACCTAATTTTTAAAATTAATTATTGGGTCAGCAACTTATATTGAATTTCAGGACATCGAATTAATTTTGAACAAACTTTGTATATTTTATTATTTGACACATTTTAGTTCATATTGTTAAGAAAGCGTTTTTTTTCTATAATATTTCGTAGTCTAGTGGGTGTACGGCTGTTAATCTACATTTACACTACTCAAGAGTTCATTTTGTGTGAAATTTTTAAAGCTAACTCTGATGCTAAAATATGACAAGAACGTTGTTATAGGTTTACTTCGCAGCAAGATCTGTCCTTCAGGAGACTACTAGATGGCCTCTGTCGGTATTTCAAAGCCATTACTTTTGTAAAAATTATTGTCATTCAGTTTTCAGTCAACTGCTAAATCGATTAACGTTATTTGACAATATTATCAGAATAGCTTCAGTATCTGCTTCCCGTGACCTACAACGAATCAAAAACCTGTTGACGTCTGCTATACGACTCGCAAAATTCCTCTTTGCGCAGTTCAATTATTATTTATACTGGAATCACAATAGTGCAAATAACGCGACGCGGTGAGAGCGATGCGACTCTAGAAATTATCATTATTGCGAACACTTGTTTGTCTGCCGCGCGACATATACTAAAAAAAAATTTAAAGGCAAATAGTTCCCTGCCGCTACATCTAACCTTTTGTACAACAGTCATTGAAGATTACATTTATTTATTGTATTTCCAATTATTTAAAAAATATTTCTACTCCCCAATGGCAATCCCACGCCTGAAATTAAAGTCACGATTGCGTGTTTACTTGAAGAGGTTAAGATTTGCTAATAATAAACAAAAATCTCTCGTATGTTTACTACCAACTCACCAGTTTCACCAACTTTGGGCACAAAATCAAAATCTGGTTGTCAGCTTTGTCACGTCCGCGTCGCGAATGAAATAGAAATACTCTCTATTCGGAAATCCGTCACCTCCGCGATTTTTGTCAAGCTGACTTTATAGAAGCGTCGCCACTGGTTTATAGCATGCTATATTATTCGTGTCGCACCCATCGCGTCGCGTCCGTCGCGCTATTAATATTTCGCCATTACTCTCATATCTATGACCAGTCTACTGTTGGTCACAAAGCAATAAAGTAAAGAGAAGCAACTCACAATGTTATGTCTAGCGCTATTATTTCCCTGGCATTGTTTATTTAATACGTTAACATTAATTCTTGAAATTTTATTGTAAAGTAATTATTTCCTATCTAATGCATACTTCTTCGTTATATAATTTCACGTCGTAAATTTGTACAAAAATTGGTAAACGATACATTGTCACAGCATTTCCAAGTGAAATTGTTCCAATGTTATTTGTGCCGCGTGTGAATTGATATGTTTGCTGAGCGAAAATAGCGGCAACACGATGAACTCGCTTTCAGGAGCACCCGGGTTCGATCCCCGGCTCCGGCAATCCTGACTTGAGTTTCCCGAGGTTGGCCCAGGTGAATGTTTGAATGGTTCTTTAACAACAGCCAGGGCCGACTCCTCTCCCAGCTCCTGTCATTTACTACGTTTCCATAACGTTTTGAAATCTATTTCAAAAAATTTACCGTTTTGAAAACGCTCATAGAAACGGGATTCAAATCGATTAGCTAACGACTTTTAAATTAAATTTCCAGATAAAATAAAGTACACGCTTTTAATGTGTTAACTGTTTGTCATTGTATTCCGTTCTGTGACCGAACAACAACACTGCTGCGCTGCCATGCCGCCCTCACTCTCGGCCAGCCGCCCTGATCAGGGGTGACCCTGCCTATGGAAATGCATGGGAGCTAAGCGAAGTTTGGGCGTCCCATTATGGCAACCGCCTGTTCCTTAAGGGTGTTCAAGTGCGATAACGTCATAATTTTATATTTATATGAAATGATGTTAGTTTTGTTGACTATGCTAGCGAGTGCAGATTCCCCTTACGAAACCATTTTGCTGACGTAGTTTTCTCATGACGGTGCGTCAAAGTAAAAATTTGCATGTTCTGCTGCCGTGCAAATAGTGAAAACCAATTGATTTACTTACGTGAAATAATTCACTATGACATAACATGCTATGAGCTACGTAATAAAACATTTGAAAGAATCCTGCAAACAGTTTCTGTATTTTTTAAAAATTGTTGAATTTGCGACTTTTTTTTCCGTACTTTGGCGATTTTTTTTAAAATTCAAAATGTTACGTTGTGGGTTTTTAATGTTTTATTGCATAGCTCATGGGATGTAAGTTCACAGAAAAATTATTTTAAGTAGGTCAGTTGGTTTTCACTATTTTCATGGCAGTGTAACAAGCAAATTTTGACTTTGACACCCCGTTATGAGAAAACTATGATAGCTAAAATTGTTTCGTAAGAGTAAAATGTACTCACAAGTATTGTCTACAAAACTAACAATATTTCATAAAAATTTAAAATTATGATTGTATCGCACTTGAACACCCTTAACCAATCGCAATACGAAAAATTTTGTAATGCTGCCACTGGTTCAAGCAAACTTATACTTAGTTAATAAATTTTGTTCGTTACATTCCTAATTTTCAATTTGCATTACGCTCTGAGAGGTTTGTATCATTTAGGCTGTGTCTCAATTCAAGAGTGTGTACACTTTCACTACCCACTCTCTCTCTCTCTCTCTCTCTCTCTCTCTCTCTCTCTCTCTCTCTCTCTCGGCCACTCTGGCTCACTTTATTCGAATTGGGACGTTTAAGGCCGATTCACAATGAAGTTAACATGGAGCTTCTTATGTTACCTTTACGTTACAGCTGAGTTGAGATATAGGTCACGCTGCAGTGTTTTCACATTGAATTATCGGCGACGCAACGGTAACTTAAAAATGTCGAAGTTGAATCAACTTCAACATAACGTAAAGGTAAAGTTAAGAACAGCCAATCAGAAGAGTAGTTGTTCTTTTGTTGGCTATTGCCTACGAGAGTTTATCGCGCCAAAACTACAGACGTTTCTCGTAACCTCAAACTGTGTGCTGCTCGCTCGTGCATGTACAAGTGTATGAAAAGAACTAAATTTGTCTTGGTTGTGTTCTGAAGTGTGGTGAAAGAAAAATGTTCGTTATTGTAATTTTAAGTAAATAATATTTTTAATTCCGCGTAATATTCGTTACTCGTATGACATGGTATTTGTGAGTGCATTGCCTAATTCACGTGTGGCTATAGTTGTTTAGTGAGTCGTAAATCGTTATCATATATTTATAAATAATTCAGAGGTAATGTATTGCTAAAGTATTCGTTCAAGGGCCCTACAATAAATTTAACTAGATGGTTTGCAAGTTCGCTGTCACACTGAGGTATGTGTGATATGTGTATACAGCAAACATATTGTTAAAATATCAAACAGGTGTCTTAACAGTCTCGTGAAAGACGTTAAACTAAAAGTTTAGCCCTCCCAGTTCATGAAATAAATGGAATCCCAACAGAACAACTCTTAAATAAAGCATGTGTAATGTGAGAATAAAAAACGAGTTGGTAAGAAAGGCGTAATGTTACAACTAGGAGGGTAATTTATAACACATTTACAACACATAACTGAAACAGGTACTTGCGAATCATTTTCGTTATTAATTTACGTTTCCACTTGTATATGTAAATATTTTAGACTCAAATAACATTTTTTTTTTGGCAATTATTCGAATTTTTCTCGCCGTAAAAACATCTTTGAACTTAAAAAAAAAAAAAAAGAATTGGCTAAATTGGTCCAGGCGTTGTTGAGTTATGCGCTTACCAACACATTTTGCGATTCATTTTTATATTATAGATGTAACAGGTAGACTATGGTTTAAATGTACTCGGAAGAACTTGCAAATAGAATTTGAGAAGTAATTGTAGATGAAGTGTAAGTTTCCTCAATAAATGGCGTTGCTGTTATTCTGCAAAATATTATCATAAAAGGAATTATATAAATGTCATTCAATCTGCATTTCAGTACTAATCTGAGCGCATAGCACACATCAAAGTTAGGTACACTGTTTTACTATAGCTATTGTTTCACTTAACTCTAGAAATATGAAGTGTCGCAATCAGGGGCGTCATTTAAGGGGGAGCAGGAGGGGGCAAATCCCTCCCCCCCTTGGATTTAGAATTTAAGGGGAAAAATATTTTTTTTTTTTGTATTTTGTTATTTAAATAAACCTAACTTAAGCACATAAAACTGAAGTTTTATTATTAAAGTTTCTAATTTATACATTACTAATTAACAAAAAAAGATGCAACAAGGTCACTGTCGTCGTCCCCAAGAAAAACCTGAAATGACGCCCCTGAGTATGAACAAACTCGTGAGTATGAACAAACTCGAAATGTCACAAATCAAGTTTCTGAGGAGGAAGCACTATTCTCTCACTGCGTGTCATAGTCGACACTGGTGTATGACGCTCCTTGCCTGGAATGTCAGGAAGGTTCCTTTTTTTTTTTTAGTCTGGCGAGGTGTTGCGCGCGCAGTCTCGGTGATGCAGAGTGGCCAGAGTGGCATGTTCTGGTGTCAGAGTTGCTGGTGAGTTTAATGTCCTCGTTACTGCTTGTGACCCTCTTGGCGAATGTGTTCCTATAGTTGAACTTTCTTTAAATTGACTGCAAAATTCATTCAGTCTAGTCTATTCATGAACTTTACCTGTATGAACTTCGTAGGAAAGCATATCATGTTTGCTAATTTAATAATGTCGTTTGTGTTCACCTGCGTTCATGTCTCTTGTTGTTCATTTTGCCAAAGTTTTGTTTCCATTCAATTTGTTGCCATTTTCTATGGACTATAGACACGCCTAGGAAACAAAATCGTCGCAACTCATGGTTCCTCAAGCCAAGAAAGCTTTCAGAGATCGACCTACAGGAGCGGAGCTTGCCACATCAGTCAGAGACACTTTCACTACCATGTAGCGAATTAATAGTATTTCAAGCCATCTTGTTTCACGGACATAATCAAAATTATGTCACAATCTTCCTACCCAGTGGTATGAGTGTGTAGTTACTTACTCTTATCCGTTACTAAACTTTGCTAGCTGAGAAATTCTAAAAAAATTTAAGCGTTAAGTTTCGAACTTAAGTTATTATTACATAAGTGTGCACATATATTTTTGTATATCTTCGTGATACGCTTTTATGGAAAATACATAGTAATTCATATCACAACTCTCCCATTTCAAAAAACTAATTCTGAAATCGTTTTTCAACTGTCGTTACTTTAACTTTACGTTTAAATTGTGTATTGACAAAATATCTACGGTAACTGAAACGTAAAGTCAGATGTTAAAGTAATCAATTGTGTATAGCCCTTAACATTTCTTATTTTAGCGAGTCCCGCTGGCAGTGCCAACCTTACAAAATTTTCATATTTTATTACCTTCGTCTTGAAATGACTTACAAGAGGAATAACTCCTTAATTTGTTTTATTGGTTGGTTGTCCTTAGTACATGATTATCAGGGTATGCTGTGTACTAGTTTTATTCTATAGTTTCATTACCATAGTGTTTGTCATCACAATGCTGAATCATTATAGCACAACCACTCGTGCCAGCATCAATGAATTAATGTTTATACGACATCTCCCCATGTTTTGCTTGCTAGTACCTCCGCTAATGCTTCAAACCAGCAATGATACAAATTATATAAATGTCATCGATCTGCATTTCAGAACTAATCTGATTGCATAGCACACACCAAAGTTAGGTACACTGTTTTACTATAGTGTGCTGAGGAACTTTGAGTAAGTCTAATGGAGTTCCTCAGATTGTTCGTGGATCTGCAGACGTGAACAATTTTACAACTATGCCAACTATTTTATTCGATGATATAGTTTTGTGTGTCAGAGTTTTTTACAGTTCGTCGTCTGTAACATGGTATTTCTAACTAAATAATAAACACGTAATTTTTTTTTAATTTAAAAATTATTTTAAAAATGTGTTTTAGTTTAATTAAGAATGTGATAAGACACGTCTGAAAAGTTAGGTTGGCCAAAATGGGGTCCATGGTTTAGCTTGGATGGTGTTTGAGGCTAACGATGGGCATTGAACATAATGAAACAGTAGACAAATTGGCGAATAAAGCAGCTATAGGAGGTGAAGCTAAATTTGAACCTTCCCTTGATGCTCTGTTCTACATTCTCAAACAAGAGGTACAGTCGATGTGGTCTTCTCATTGGGATAAAGTCTCAATCGCGCATTCCTACAAATTAATTCAACCGACATTACAAAACAGTCCCTGGTTCTTCAAGACTACTAACAATAAAATATTTTATACTACCATGATCCGCCTGCGACTCAATCATGGTCGGCTCAAACACCATCTATTCAAACTAAAGTTATGTGAATCTCCAATATGTGAATGTGGTGAAGCAGTACAGGATGTTCATCATATTTTGTTTCAATGTCCCAACCTTCTCAATAGAGACGCATTCTTGAACAGTTTACAGAATTGCAATCTTCATTTCCCGATAAACAGAGAGAGCGTACTTTCACAGGCTCATATTCCAATATATGAAGCAGTTTTTAAGTTTTTTAACGAGTAATGGCTGTCGTATATAAAGTCTTATATTGCGTCATTCTTTGCTAGGGGCGCACTTTTATCGAGGAGAACATGTTCAGAATTTCCCATCACTGCTTTTATAAGTGTCAATATGGCGACCAGTTAAATAAATTGGCTCCAATTGTATGTGCATTTAATGAAAAAAAAAAATTAGAGATAACGAAAATGACCACAATGCCATTATTATTACCACTTGCTATTATGCATAGCAAGTGGACAGAGTAGAATAATTTTTAATGTAGTGTTGGAAATGGATATATAAAAGAGAAGCCACGGTGGCGCTGTAGTCACGGGCCTAGGGCGCCTAGATTCATAAATACGACCACAGTTATTCAAATAAAAGTACAAGGCTAATTGCAGTCAGCAAACAAGTCCCTATAAATACAACATTGTAGCCAACAAACATACAAGTAACTTCGAAACATGAATGTAGTCGGTATCGATATATAATGAAAAACAAAAAAAGGAGTCAAAACGGACGATAACCGTACCTGGTGAAAGAAAATGGCGATAATTATGGATAAAGACTACAATATCAATTACAATGAACACAGCGATCGAAATGATTGCAGACAGGACAAAACAAAGAATATGTCACAGACGATAAGAATACGTTTCCTTCATCAACTGATGCGACGATTAGGAAACAGATTTGTTCACGTCATTCTAAGAATGGCAAACAAAATTCACGTCCTCGCCTAAAATTACGTCAGTCTGACTGTGTACTTCGTCGCGGGAGGAACGTAGAATGCATGGTAGTGCGATGCACAAGGCAACTCGTCAAAAGTCGGCATTCGACCGATAGCAGTCCTGACGAGTGGATCGAGCCAGACGGTCAATTGTAGCAGCCACTGAAGAGTTTGTAAACTTCGCTTTTGGTGCGAAAAATACATAATTTCTAACGTAATCCCGGTAGACACAAGGTAAATTTGTCAAAATTTAATGCACTGTTCATGAAGATTATGATGTATGTTCTTCGAATGTGTTATTCTAAGTACCGCTAGCGGTGACTTTGCCACCTCGGTTTTTTCGGACCTATTTGACCAGTTTATGGCTGCACGGGCTGTCCCAAGGCCAACAAAATGGAGTGAAGTGAGGCTAACGAACCTCGTATTTTTATTCATTTTCGAATGCGGAAATAAGTGTGTGCATGTGACTTTTGTATTTTTAACTACTTAGGTAAGTTACAAGGTTATGATGAATATGTTAAGTTCAGTTAAGGTTGTCGTACACGTTTATTTATTTCCACGCGTGTAGTACTATGTACTCGTTTGCAGGAACTTGTGGTTGTGATAATCTACGAAATACTTTTAATATGTGTGTGAGATGACAGACACTAAGGGTAATGCGCGCCGAGGTGTACCAACTTAACACTGCTTACATGACAGTCCCAGCTCGTAACACTATGATCAGTTTGCTCAACGTTATATTTATAATGGCTAAAAATGGAAAAAAATTAAAAAATATATATATAAATAATTGCAGAGAAGTCAACGAAGATTTAACACAAACATTTACAGTGCAGCGTAACATTGATAAATACATCTCAGAAATTCGTCCATAATCTAACAAAAGTGACTGGTCGACGGATACATCAAAACACGCCTTTCAATGACACAACGGTGAATATTTTATGCAATAGCCTGTTTACATTTGGACGGCTCTCCTTAGCTCTTATCCTATGTGAAAGTATGATTCGTATGTTTATTTATAATACGATACTTAGTTAACCGTACAAACGAAACTTTATTTGCTTATAACCATAATATAGAAAGATATCACGCGACTCATAAATACCCCATTTAAAAAATTATATAGCAGTAGCCAATAGTTTGAATTATTTTATTAGTGTTTTTAAATTAAAGAAAAAAGCGTATGTGTTAAAATTGTCGAGTAAAATATTTTAGTATATCAATATTTTTACTTAGAAGACATAGTGCACTTTCAAACAGTTGACGACAACACAAAATGAAAGTTACAAAATGCCACAATTCTTGTACGTCTGGCAACGCTGCTGGTTACTTCAAACGTGTTCTGAACTAGCAGTCGATTCAAGTTACAATAAGTTCTTCAGTAGCCAACGCCGTGGGCGGTACAGTTTTTTGCATCCTGTATCGGGAATTCAGCACACGTTCTGTGTTTGTGTTGTTCTAGAATCCTCTAGACTATTTGTGCTGTCTTGATTGTTGAGTAAAAAATACATGAGATTTCTTTACAGTTTCGCAAATTGGTGTTTTCCAATAATTCGTATCAGTAATAATTATCTCAGATTATTATTATTTGTTAAATTCATCGGAGGATCGCTAAATCAACCAGATAGTTAGGAATTGGAACAGAATAGAACATAACCACACCACCAAGTCCACGAAACGACGTATCAGTCCAAAAACTGAATTCAAAAACAGCCTTATTTAATTGTTGTGGTTATCTTGTGGAATTGTAACATATTTGCACACATAAATTTTGTCGCAGTTACTTTTCTGTTTCAAGTTTCTTAATTTTAACTACTTTTATTGAAATTATTTTAACTTTTTACAGGACCGTTTTATATGTCCGGGGTTTTCACATTTATATTTAAGTGTTATTCTATTTACACGTATTCAATGTACAGTTTAAACATATGAAGATTCAATTTTGATGCACGAAATCGATATGAACATTAACTTAATTCTAGAGGATGCGATTAGTGCATGTATAACACGTAATTACTGACGAACCTATGATTTTGGTAGACTACACATTTTTCCTACGTTATTTTTTTTTTACAAAGAAAAACCTTGTAGCTTTACAACAAATTATTTTAGATTTTCATATTTTATTACCTTCGTCTTGAAATGACTTACAAGAGGAATAACTCCTTAATTTGTTTTATTGGTTGGTTGTCCTTAGTACATGATTATCAGGGTATGCTGTACTAGTTTTATTCTATAGTTTCATTACCATAGTGTTTGTCATCACAATGCTGAATCATTATAGCACAACCACTCGTGCCAGCATCAATGAATTAATGTTTATACGACATCTCCCCATGTTTTGCTTGCTAGTACCTCCGCTAATGCTTCAAACCAGCAATGATACAAATTATATAAATGTCATCGATCTGCATTTCAGAACTAATCTGATTGCATAGCACACACCAAAGTTAGGTACACTGTTTTACTATAGTGTGCTGAGGAACTTTGAGTAAGTCTAATGGAGTTCCTCAGATTGTTCGTGGATCTGCAGACGTGAACAAATCTGTTTCCTAATCGTCGCATCAGTTGATGAAGGAAACGTATTCTTATCGTCTGTGACATATTCTTTGTTTTGTCCTGTCTGCAATCATTTTGATCGCTGTGTCCATTGTAATTGATATTGTAGTCTTTATCCATAATTATCGCCATTTTCTTTCACCAGGTACGGTTATCGTCCGTTTTGACTCCTTTTTTTGTTTTTCATTATATATCGATACCGACTACATTCATGTGTCGAAGTTACTTGTATGTTTGTTGGCTACAATGTTGTATTTATAGGGACTTGTTTGCTGACTGCAATTAGTCTTGTACTTTTATTTGAATAACTGTGGTCGTATTTATGAATCTAGGCGCCCTAGGCCCGTGACTACAGCGCCACCGTGGCTTCTCTTTTATATATCCATTTCCAACACTACATTAAAAATTATTCTACTCTGTCCACTTGCTATGCATAATAGCAAGTGGTAATAATAATGGCATTGTGGTCATTTTCGTTATCTCTAATTTTTTTTTTCATTAAATGCACATACAATTGCAGCCAATTTATTTAACTGGTCGCCATATTGACACTTATAAAAGCAGTGATGGGAAATTCTGAACATGTTCTCCTCGATAAAAGTGCGCCCCTAGCAAAGTTGCGCCCTAGCCCGGGCCTAGTGGGCCTGGCGCTAAATCCGGCGCTGATTGTAGGGTATGTAGGCGTACGTTTGCAGGAATTCTGAGCTCATACTTGTACAGGAAGGATGTGTGGTACTCGGAGAAACACTGACACTATGCTGCTGGAGAGGCAGTAGTGTCGCCATTTTTAAAGCGGCCTGAGACGATCCCAAGCCCGTTTATAAAACGCAGAGATAAAACGGTAACTTTTGAATTGAACAACGTAATTTTTTAACGGCCTGACGTGTGCCGCTAGACTGCGACCTCAGCCCCCTTGTCACGTGACCTAACTTCATCCCACAACACCATCATCACCAAATCTTTATGACGTCACTGCCACCTTCAAAGCAACTATATTTTTTTTTTATTATCTAGACGCCACAGCCATCCCACATAGTGTTAAATGATTATTTAAAAGTGCACCCGAAAGCCATTATTTATCTGACTAGCAGCCATTCGGCATTTTCATAAATATGAATTACCGTAAAACGGGGTGATTAAAAACACTGGAGTGAATACAAACACAATTTTAAAGCTAAATTTTTTGTATTAGTTCTGTTTTAAAAATTCTGTATTAGGTATGCAAGTAAAACAGTTTACAAACAGGAGTTTTATAGTAATTATAATTTTTTAAGTAAAAGGTGTCAGCTACATGCATTTATTTCTAACTTTTTTTTATTCGCTCTAGTGTTTCTAATCACCCCGTTTTACGGTAGTTCACTTGCTAAATGCGTGTAAGGCCGACAAAGTGATTTTTATCTTTCCAGTTGATTCTGATATAGAGTTCCACATAAATGCTTAGTTTAATTTATTGTGATCAGGGCAATAGCGTACGTTATGTTGATGAAAATGCACACAGAATATCAGTATAAATGTAGCAGGAGTGTACGAGTGTTGACTTAGGTTTAACAACTGAACTCTCCAACCTGACAGTTTCACTAGTCTTTCTACAAAGTTTCACGTGATTTATATCTAGGTATTTAGTATTATTAAGGGCTCAGGAGTCAGGCTAGTGTTCTGTCAATGTAAGAATCGTGCAAATAAATGTGTCAAACAAAGAACACCTTATCTAAAATTCACGTAATTACATCATCAGTTCAGTTCATGTAGTTCACTATATTTAAGTCCAGAGACTGGCCGTGTTAACAGTACGAAATCAAGGGCAAATTTTCGAGGTATTTGCTAGTGTAATTAATATGTAATTGTGCAAAGATGTGTTAAATATATTCCCCGGTGTCGTTGCGCGTGAACTCGACGTAACCGTTAGGTCGCCACTACACTCCTCAGCCATCACTAGAGAGCAGCTACATACAAAACACTAGAAGAGGCCGCAGTGGCCGAATGGTCAGACCATTCGCATCCCACCAAGGCGATCTGGGTTCAATTCCCGGAGGGTTCGGTCCCCGGATTTTCGCACGTGGGAATCGTGCAGGACGATGCCGCTGCTGGGCGGGTTTTTATCGGGGGTCTTCAGTTTCCCCCGCCCTTTCATTTCGGCACTGCTCCATACTCACATCATGTCACCCCCCATCAGCGCTTAAGACCTCGATGTTGAGCGCTGAACATAAAATCCCTAACTCAGACTATCTCAGAAAACACTAGATGGCAGTATGTGTTCGCAACAAATAACTCTACAGTTATCATCGTAAGAGTTTCCTTTCTATAAAGTCTCCCTTTAATATGTCGTGCAGCGTGCGTACAGGCAGGTGAGGTGTGACGCGTCACGGGGGTCTTCAACTGTAGGGCCCTATCCAGCATAAGCAGTTCGCAGTGCTCGGTCAATTCTTCTGCGGTTTACAGTCGGCAGTCAGAAAGTTGAAACTTACGTTCACAATGTGCAGTTTTGAAACGCAAAATATTTTGGCCATAGTTTTCCAAAATACTGCCATGATTTTAGTTATTAGTAAATTTTTAATTATGTGGATATATTTGAATATTAATTAGCTGTAAGAAATATACAAATAAATCAGTCGCATGCAAAAATAAAAAGAAATGTACACAAAAAATATTTCAGACGTTAATATTTGTTTACACAATTATTCTTACTATTCTCTTTATTGACAACATGCAGTCGTACAGTCTAAGATAATGTTTGGTCTAAAATGATCGCTTGACTGCACGTTGCAAATGTTCATGCAGATATACATACATCAATATCTGACTGCCGACTGTGAGCGGTTGACTGCTCATTCTGGAAGAGCGCTAAATTGCCTCAACCACTCCGTTGCAGTATAATAATCATCGTCTGGAACAGCTTCCATTTATTAACCTACGAGCTAGCCGCCCACGTCTTCCCTCTTCCACGAGTTTTAAGTAGCGTCCCTCTAGATGAATGAGACTGGAGCAAACATCCGACGGACTTGGAACGACAGCTGGGCGTGTTCTCGTCTGAGAAGGCCTCATTGGAGGAAGGAGGGGGTGGAATCCAAGCGGGGATACTGACAGTAGGGGAGTATCTGTCAGTTTAGAAGAGAGAAAGGGATACAAAATACAAAATGATGCTTCGCTTTTAGTAGTTTTTTCCCCCTGCAAAAAAATCTTGCTCAAGGGTTTTAATACAGATAGACCTATGTATTCACAATAGACGCATCTATGGACCGTTCACGATAGAGTGAGCACAGCATAAAGTTTTCCTTCAGCCATTTTGCAGCCATCTTTACTATTTTTAATATAAAAACTTCCATTTAACTAAAAACCAGTGTAAATATTTTAACACACTGAAAAATTAATATCTAGCCTATTGTCCTAATAATATTTAATTAATTACAAGTTCTACTGACTGATCAGTTTATATACTACAAGTAAATTATGTGTTAAATAGAAGAATCTGTATTGTAAACAAAGGGAGAAATATTACAATATTTCGCTGACACCATAGTTTTATACTCGTATTGATATTTCAGTATAAAAACTTTGTATGAGTCAGAAAGTTCCTATTTTATTTTTTATAATGTACGTACATATCTAAAGTTTGGTTTTAAACCATTTTGAAAATAAAATCAGATAGGTGACGCCCCCCTTTATGGCGTTTCTCATGACACTTACTGGGATAGTAGTGGGTATGTTGGCAGTTTCTGCCCGGACATGTAGGCCTTTTTGGACGTTTGACAGAAACGCGGGCTTTAAAAAAAAAATAGCAAAAATTCACAAAGGGGCAAGTCAGGGGAGTGAGCGGGCCACTTCAAATCGCCCCTTTATTGAGATCAGGCAATTCGGGAAGTGTTCCCTCAAAACACCCATCGATGCTCTTGGAGTGTGGGCCGTTGTCCCGTTTTTTTGGAACCAAATGTCCCCTAAGTGCAATTCATCAAGCCATGCAAAAAATGTCCTTGACGGCAAAGCACGCTTCTCTCTGTTACAACGCATGATGGCGACTGACCGTGGTGAAGGACAAATCTTTACAACCACGCCTCTCGAATGCGATCATTCCTGACACACAACTACAACTACAGCCTGTATAGCGCGCATTTCGAAAAAGGAAGTTATATTGCCGCAACCTGTATTTCGTGAGTGTAATTTGCCAACCCGCGTCACGTTAGCTCCAGGCGCTCTGGCCTTATCCGGAGCACGCGCAAAACAACACGCTGTCTTTTAAGTGTTTTTGTAAATGTGATGTTTCGCAGTGCTAAAGTGATCATTTGTATGTGCTGCGAGGCATAGGAGGTGACCTTGACAGCCTCCACATTATGACTTACTTGCCACGTGTTCAACTTACTCAGCCCTTGTGTGCGTAGCTCGCCGCGCGGCCGGCCACGACCCTGGTGGTGCAATCACTCAAGACGCGACAAAAGCGACACGATCACCATGACATGGAAAACAAAATATGTCCGCCAATCAGCACCGAGGTTCCTGTGACATTAGCTCGGAAGAAATAGCGGACGCGATGCGAATTCTAAATAGAACTTGTATAGACTTTATTCGAGTAGAAGTTTAATTTTGCGTCCAAATGTTGGTGATATTCGTGAGTTGGTAGCAAATTGCGTTTATTTATTTTAAGGGCTTGGGCCCGAGTTTCTCGGTTTTCAAGAAAATTATTTTTTTAAATGCATACGAGAGTCGACATCGTAAAATTGCTTCGTAACTTTGTTGCAAATTAGTTTTGCTATGCAATGTCATTTTTTTAGACAGACTGTATAATGAGTATAGCTAATTTATCAATTAAAAGAAAATTTCGTTAATTAACTAATTAGCAACTGTTTAGCAGTCTTCTGACTCGACAAAATTATAGTATGCAGTTCAAATCCGTCATAACAAAGTTACGTAGCGATTTTACAATATCGGCTCCCATTTATGTTTTAAAAAATAATTGTCGTTAAATGCGAAGAAACTCGGGTCCATGCCCTTAAGAGGAGTCCTCGACTGGCGCATGGACGGCGTTGCAGCGTGTCACGCGCATACATTTTTACGCGAAACCGCTAAAGTTATTCATATTATGTTTATCTACGAAAAGAACAAACACTTGAAACTATGCTTCTATTTTTTTCAAAAATGCAGCACGCTGGTTAGAAGCATGATATTCGGGCCTCTCAAAATGGCTAAAAACGGTTTTTTTTTTAGACTGTTGTAACTTCGAAAATATTACCTGAATTCGTAAAGTGCAAAACGAGAAGCATTCGTTGGTCTTTACTTCAAACTATTCAAAAATAAAATATTAGGGCCACCGCTTAAAGTCCCATAGTAAAAAGACTACAACTGAAACCTTGCACGCCAGTTTGGCGCGCTGCGAATAGAGGCGATATGCTTCTCGTCAAGCGTGGGACACTGGCTCTTATCACTACGCTGTTCCCACGCGTCAAAGGTGGAAATTTGACACCGCGAAGGACTCCTCTTAAGAAAGATTTTTGTTGGTTACCATAAGGAAATCATGACATTTTTTTAAGCAAACGTGCAACTGTGCCTTTATGTCCACATTTCGGAATGCCATTGAGTATTTAAAATATATCACAAATAAACAAAAAAAAACTTAAATACCGTAAACATCTGTGGCTACTAGATGTTAGTATGTAGTGGCAATGAACTATTTACTTGTAATTTTTTTTTTTTTAGTATTTGGCGCATGGCAGCCATACTAGTGTTCGCAATAACGAGAATTTTAAGTGTTTCATTGCTTTTGTCGTGTCGCTGTGTCGCGCCTACGTTATTGCACCAAGAGTCCCGTGTTCGCCCGGACATCGCTGCATTCCCTTGACGTGTTCACTTCCTGTACCAGCAATCACAACAGCCTTCTATCAGCGAACGTTTTATCACTTATAATCTGCGGCCGAAAGCAGCCACGTCCCGTGCAGATATACCCTGATTGGTTACCGCGGCACATCCAACCTCCTCACACCCGAATTTGCCGCGTTCAAGTCATTTATCAGACGTTAATTGGTTTCTTCGTGTTATGTAAAACTAGAACTAATAGTTAAGAGATTACCTTGGTTTTATGTTAAAAATTACACATACCGTTGAACTTATTATTTTCTACAATAATATCGAAAATCTGGTTTGACCGACGGTTTTAAAATTTTTAAAACTAAAATGTCTATAAGGGTTTTAATGACGAGATGTGCGGAAAATTAAGTCAAACTTTTAAAATACCGATATGCTTAAGGAGAAATTATTGAACCTAATTGGCCGATGTATTGATGACACTTAAAGTTTCCGTGGGGCAGTCTATAGCATTATTATTAGTGCTGTTTGTGCTTTTGAAAGGAGTAAAATGAATTGAAAGACACTGAGTTGGGTCAGTGGTTAATGAGATTAGCCAATTTGAGAATTATACAATTCTTCATTTTTGTTTATGGTTTTCCGATTTTCTTAAATAAAAACTACAACAGTTATAAAAATACGCAATGCTTAAGAGTCTCTGTGTTTAGAAATTGAGTAAATTGAGGTACAAACATTAAAATAGGACAATAGTGCATGGAGATACACAAAAACCAAAATTAAGCAGTGCGGCAGCCATTTTATGATATTGCAACCAAACTACCACGAATTGGACCAAGTGATCAATTTTCAACACTCCTATTATGTGTAATAAATGCCAGCAATCAAATTTACGGGACAAACAAGTACACACGTGACATGAGCTAGATCCTAGACCAGTCAGCAAAACTCCCTATTCGTAAAACACCAAACGAGGACTAAAGTTGCCTCACACAGCACGATATATGGGCGTGTTATACTGGAGATGTCCTGTCTGCTCCGTAAATACTCTATGACACATCGCCACCAAGATGCACCACGACGTACAGATACGAAGATGCATCAAAATCTCTAACACAAGTGAGTGTGGAGAAGGTATTCACGAATTAAATCATATATTGTTTCAGTGTAAACGATTGACGGGAAGAGACAAAATTTACTAACAAATTACAACAACTAGGCCATCTACCTCCTTATCATATAGCAGTGCTTTCATTTCACTCAGCTCAACATGTGTACAAGTCAGTTTACAACTTTCTTTCAAAAAATAATGTCAACTAAAGCATTCAGCTCGACGCTATCACAATACATATCTCCTGCGACTTCCACATTTTTCGACAAAATACTGAAATAGAAGAAACAATATTTGTAAATGAACTAGGCTGCGATCTATGTGCCATAAAGCAGATTTTGGTAATATGTAAGGGATAATTCTGAATGTTGTATTTATGGTTGGAAGGGATGAACCTAAGGCCATACGCACAATTCTGTGCAGTAAATGAAGTGCAGTGAAGTACTGATAACTACAATAGTAACAACTGCCTGGGCAACATGTTTATAGTGGCATGCTCGACTTAACTGACACGAGTGGTTTAAGTATTACATAACTCCGGATAAAACTCGCCACTCTCAGTAAATTACAGCAACAGTATAATAATGTCCATTCGACCCATAGTAATAATGCCCTGATACGATGATAACATGCGTCCACTAAAGTAATGTCAGTACAACGTTATTGAACGTATTTACGTTACGTTATAAAATAAATACCCAACTAAATGTAATCTTTGCGTAAACGTATCATCTTGCACTGCCCTTTGGAAGTCTTATGCATGTCAATGAACATCATCACATTGATAACAGGCAACTATGAATTGGTACAAAAGAGAGTTCCTATTTCACTTACATTATTAAATGTATTATTGCTAGATAGTTATTTTTTCTTTCGGTTTTTCTAATGTCTTAAACGTTCTTATACATACAATTCAAATGTTTAAACGTGTGTACGACGCATACCTACTTATATTCGTACTATTTTTAGATAATACTTGTTTTCTGCACGATTTGAAAATATATGCATATACTTTTCGTTCTGTTAAACTAGCGTTAAAAATTTGTTTGATCCTTCGTTACTACACGGTCAACTATATTGTAGTATGAGAACAGGTAGATATTAAACTTAAATTTTGAAAAAATAAAAAAAAAAAATTAACTCAACAATATATTTCTCACATCCCTTCAACAACAATAAAAGAGCTGAGGATCTTCAAATTGCTAAACAGACTTTCTTGAATCATAGCTAAGAACTCTCTCAATCAAGTCACCTTTCACACAAAACTAAATAAAAATCGGTTCATCCGTTTAGTAACTACAGTGCCACAGACACACAAATTCACACGTTAAACACTATAACGCCAGTTCAATGTTTTGGTTCCTTTCGGTACAGGATTCTGAGTAAGCCTCCCTCCCCTCCCCCGTCCATGATTACATTACGGCCGCCATCTTGGATTCGACCTTGAACCCTCTCTAGAGGTCACCACAAGGTAAAAAAACCCGAAATTTACCAAAAATGTCCCTTTTTCCCCAAAAATTTCCCCTTTTGTCTACAAATTTCCCTTTTTCCCTCGACTTATCAAAATTACGTTTGTGGATGTCTCAAAACCAGCATGACCCCAATGTTGTCTCAAAGTGGCTGATAATATTACCAAATCAATTAATTCAATTAATTAAAATTTATTTTCAAAAATTAGATTTTCTTTTTAAGAAATTAAAATGTTTAAAAAACTGATATGGTATCTGTTTATGTCCACGGCCATCTTAGCAAAACCCAATCATTTTCCAATAAATTCAGTTTACAAAAATCTATTTTAATAAAAATAATTTTTAATTGCTTATAATACACAAGGACATTTTCTTATAGACACGATCACCCCACACCAAACCGAATTATAATCGATCGATTTCCGATAAAATCTATCAGTTTCCTAAAATCTACATTAAATCATTGTTATTAAAATGTATTTTCTTTACAAATTATATTATATGAAAGATATATCCTAAAGTTCAGCATCGAGTTCATACCCTATCACTCACATAGGTATACAAGATCGACTACGCATTAAATGCACACCTTTGCCAGACAATAATGAAATAATAGCAAAAAATAATTACGTATCCACAATAACCTGGATAGAATTGCCTAACATGTTAATGTATGAAAAGTGCAAGCTTTTGAAAAGAGATAATGTTAAAGAAATGCATCATTTTGCAAACAGTCAATTCACAAAGATTGAAAAAATGATCTGTATATTTGTAACAACTTCAATATATTCTGCATGCATGTGAGAATGTGTGTGCATCTAGCATTTTTCAGGAAACTAATTTGCTAGGTTTGACTCAACAACTGCCTTTCTTTAAACCTGCAAACTCCTACAAGCCTTTTAATAAGCTAGCTTAAACACAAATGTTCAGCATGCAAACTAGAAAAAGGTACTTAAAATTACAGCTGTTGGAGAAGAGCTTGGTGTTGTATTCATATGAAAAATTTGATAGACAATTCTGTTTGAGTGACAGGAGTCCTTAATAAGATTTTGTCTGCAAGTCCAGAGTTTGTGCATTTACAGCGAAACCTCGTTATAAAGAATATAGCTACATACCACCACCTTCCTTCTAACAATAACATGTATGTGTGATATCTCTCTTCAATACATGTAAATTGTCTGAATACAACACAAATATTCCATAAAAAGTTATTGCGGCAATTCACAGCAAGTTGTTATAAAGAGATTCCAACGTACCTGTACCTTCGTAAATAATTGTTCTGGAAATATAGCATAGTTTGTAATACACATCCTAGCATCTGCTATGGAATGCAATAGTATTGTACTGTTGTAAATATAATTTGTGAGCTATTGGACTACAACAACCACAATCACAACCTCAAAGAGTGCAAGCTCTGGAATAAACTATTTCTCACTCACCACTTACCTCATGGCATTAAGTTCAGGGCTCATTACCCTCAACTAGCATATATCTTCCCCTTGAGAACTTCTTTTTAACAAAACTACATTCTTCTGGTCAAATTAGAACAACTATAATCCCTGAATTTTATCGATATATAACTTATATTTGAACTGTAATTTGTTGACTTCTGTAGGCAATTAAGATTGTGGATTTTATTGTGTTTTACATTGGTGTTTATCAGCTTAACAGAAACAAAATTGCTGACTTTAAATATGTGAGAAACTCTTACAATGTTTTTAAAAAAAATTGTTCTCCTGAATACATATCTAAAATAAAAATGTTTGAAAAAGCAGTAGAATTTGTAAAAATTTGCAGGAACAGTGTGTTCTTGTCACAAAATATTTTGACACAGTAAGCCTCTTAACTCAGCTATGAACATCCATCATGACTACAACAGGGACAGAATGCAAACCCAGTAACCCAAAAACATGCAAGACCTTGAAATGAAATTTGCAACAGACTCATTTTTTTCACTCAACAAAGAAAATAATGTAGGTAATGTTTCAACAGATAGGATCTAAAGTAGGGACATCATTTGATAACACAAAGATGTGAATATTTTTCACACAACTGTCTGTACTACAAGTGTACATACATATAACATAAACAGGGAAATAACTGCATCAGACAATCTTACGTTCTGTTGTCACACTTTGGATTGAATTCATTAAACCAGTTAAACTAATTGAAAAAATTTACCAAATTTACAGAATCAATTTAATGTCGTGAAACAATATCATGCAAGACATCTACGATTCATAACAGCCTTTAAAGAAGAATCTTGGTAATAACCGAAATATTGTTTTACGAGCAGTTATGGAATTTGACAAGACAGTTAAAAAAATCTTGTTTAAGGGTGAAACTACATTTTAAGTTGTAATTATGAGAAGTACACTATTAGTTTAATGCCCTAAAAAATTAAAGTAAATTATTAAAAAATAAGTCCATAAATAAATATCACAAAAAAACAAGTACACTTGTTCCAGTGCTTTATTTTTATTTAGTTATAAGTTATGTACAATAATTAAGTTAAGAAAAAATATCCATGAGTTCATTGTGCATGTCTCTCTTTAGTTACCATACACCATAATGTAACACTATTCAGTAATTTTAGACCATTTAATGGAGCTGCATTTGACTGATATTGCTTGCGACTAAAGTAGTTTCGTACACACAGACATATCACACAAGCAGTATGTCATATCAACAGCAAATGTAACCCTGACAAAAAACTAAACAACAATGTGGAATCCTAAAAACACATTAACACAGTCATTACAGTAGGTTTACAAGCATGGAGGCTCCAATTTTTTTTTTTTAACACAACACTATTTTTCAGAAAAAGAAAAAAATCCCATCGTTTGAATTTATGCAAAGAAAATTAATGAATTAAGGTGAAATGCAAAAACTATTTTTAACTATTTTTAAAAATGAGTTTTTCAATAAACCATACCAAGTAGACCTAGAGTGTAAATCTGACACAAAATCCAGTACGCCATATTCACACACGACTAAGTAACCTGATTATGTATTTGAAGTACGTTTCATTTCTTGAATACGACAAGAAAAGTATATTCTCATCCTTGCAAGCCCATAAATGAGCATGAAAACGACAACTGGTTCAACAATATGCATTCTTTCAAAAATAAAATATGGGATTGTAATAATTTCTGTTATTTATTGCTTCCACATGTTAAGACACAAACCACTAGGGCCTATACAAAAAAATGCAGCACAATATTTAACATATAATTTTCCAATTTTTAATATCTGTGTACAACTATCAGTATAAGAATTTTTAACATAAATGCAGCTACACTATCACCATTTTAGATGCTGTTAAACATGGCCTAATATTGAATTTGCACACCCTTCATTGCAGCGTGTTGGTGTCCCAGGTTAAAAACTTGACACTTTCTCTGAACTGGTGTAATTACTGTCATTTCATTGTCCAACAATTAAATCATCACATTTTTGGACAGCTGAAGTTTTTCCTATCAGGTTAGGATTTGCTGTTATTTTATTTATTTAGCTTATAGCACATAACTGACACAACAATTAGTTCATCTGATGAGAAGGGAGGGGGGAAGAAAGTAATAGCTCTGAATCAAGTTGATTCAGCACTTGGATTGCATCTTGCGTAGTTACATTATACTGGAGAATTGTCTATGTAGGCACTCTTGTAAGTGATGTGATGCATGGTCTGGAAGGCTCATGTTGCATTCCCCACTTGTGTAACGTAACACCACGTCTTCTGTTGCTAGTACAGATCCAGATTCTGTGTGGAAAGTTGAATCCATGAGGCAGAATGTTAGATTCAATAAATACCATGTTAGATTTACTGTGTTATGTAGTGAGGAAATTGCATTTTTCTCAAGTAGGCCTACCTGAAACAATACTCAAAACAATAAATCACAGGAAAACAAAAATAAGTTGTGTAATTTATGCTTACAAATATTTAGTCAGTCTCGTATAACATTTTCCATATTTTGACAGTTCACTTCAGAGAAGTGTGTCTGTAAATAGGCTTGCAGAGACATTTATTTTCCAGGTAGCCAGGTAGGTTTAAAGCTCCAAACGATGGAACTGCCAGGCAAACTTCGCAGAACAGAAATGTCAAAATATGGAAAAGTTACACGAGAGATACTATAAAACATTTAAAGGCAGATTCACAAACACCATTTAAGTAAGTCTATGTACAAAAATTAAGGGCGCTGTCTACCACATTTTTCGTCACCATTTTTTTTATTTATACAAGATATTTTTTTCTTATTTTAGACACAAAATGTAACAAAATTCGGCTCTTATGAAATTTCTTTATCTCTCATAGTTTTCACGTAATGGCTTGTTATAGTCATATTTTTAATGTTTCCGTTTAAACGATTACACTAAAACCAACTGCTATACCAAACTCAAAAAATCACAGTGGATAAAGACATTGCAGGCTACAATGTCATGCTCATAAAAATAAAGAATAAAAATTATTTGTATTTTAAAAAAATGCTGGAACTGAAAATAAAAATTTTAAAAATTCAATAATTTTTATTATTTATTTTTATGAGTATGACATTGTAGCCTGCAATTTTTTATCCACTGTTTTTTTTTTTTAGTTTGGTATATCAGTTGGTTTAAATGTAGTCCTTAAAACGGAAAAAATGCAAAATATGACTTTAACAAGTCATTATGCGAAAACTATGAGATAAAAAAGTTTCATAAGAGTTAAATTTTGTCACATTTTGTGTCTAAAAGAAGAAAAAAATCTAGTACTGTACAAATAAAAAATAAAGAAATGGTGACGACAATTGCAGTAGACCGCGTTAAGAGGAGTCCTTGACTAGCACGTAGATGGCGTCGTTGCAGCATGTCACGCGTATTCTTTTTACGCAAAGCTATTGAACTTATTCATATTATGTTCAACTGCGGAAAGAACACACACAAAAACCATTCTTCTATTTTCTAAAATATTTAGTACTGCACACTTGTTAGAAACATGATTTTTGGGCCTCTCAAAATGGAAAAAACAGGTATTTTAGACTGCAGTAACTCCGAAAATATTATCTGAATTCGTGAAGTGCAAAGCAAGTGGCATGCATTGGTTTTTACTTCATACTATTAAAAAATAAAATGTTGTGATCACCACTTAAAGTCCTGTAGGAAAGACTACAACAAAAACCATGCGCGCCAATTTGGCGTGCTGCAAATAGAGGCTACGTCCTTCTCGTCAAGCGTGGGACACTGGCCCTTATCGCTATGCTGTTCCCGCGTGTCAAAGGTGGAAATTAGACACAGGCAAAGACTCCTCTTAAGAGTAAAAACACTGACTGTGCATTCAGGTATTCACATCCCCATGTAATGTAGCGTGTGTAAGTACATTGAACAACTTCTGCAACATATTTTGTGTTAAGCTGTGAATCCAATTTTAATTGGTTGTAAGAGCCCAATACTCAATGCAATTTTAATTCTGTTTATTAAATCTCTTCTAGTTTTGTCATAAATTGCAATATTTTTTCCATACGAGCTATTATTAAAGTGCCATTATTTAGTGCCAAAATGTTTCTATAGCAAAAACATCTTTTGTGCACATCCCTAGATTATATGTCACATATGTGAACATCACACACACTCAGAATTAAGTGAAGAGTGGTTGGGAATCTGCCTTAATATTTGAAAGTACAGTACCATACCTAATATTATTTTTCAATTTATATAGTAATGAATTTAGGCCTACTTAGTGAGATTCAATGTGTATTCTCTATTACTGCCTTTACAGTAAAATAGTAGGCAGGATAAACTACAACATAAGACAACATGGTAAGGAACTAGAGTGAAACTCACTGAAGGAAAGGAGAAGAGTGGGAAGGCCGGCCAGGATGTACAAGATGGTGAATGGATGGGAGGATGAGGTGCAAGGTAAGTTAGGCCACCTATTAACTATGGCAGAGTAGCCTACGGAGGAAGAAGGAATAATGGTGAGAATATTTATACCTTGAGGAACAAAACAGTGGCGACAGTCTGTGCTTAGGAGTTTGGTAAATGGGTGAAATTTACTTTTGGCTGGAAGAGTTGGTGAAGGCAAAGAATGTTGGAATGTTTAGAAGAGGCTTGGTAAGTGTTTGAGGAAGCAGTTACAGCTTGCCATCTGATGGGTGCTCAACTGCCAGTGGATTACTACCATTAGGCTATAATTACTAAAAGCTAAAAACAAACTGTCTACACATTTACTACTACGAGTTATTAGACAAGCAACTGTAATGGCCATTCATTGAAGTGAAGGGGAAATGAGCAATTATATTTAAATAAAGTAGGTAATAATCTTATAGGCTCTCTGAATAATAGGCAATAATTATCATTCAGGTTTGGTAAATAATGTTTGACAGCATATGTATTCTAGAATGACAATGCCCTAATCTGTGTTTGGATTTATTTAACTTATGTGTGTAAAAAAATATTCTGTTTGTAATCAGATAAGCTTACACTTAAGTTTCAGAGATCAACATTTACACAATCACATGACATGGTTGATTATACAGTCTACAATTAGGACTAAATTTACAGTAATAAAATTCGCAACTCCAGTACCACTAGACTCCTGTAACCATTACTGGATGCAATGGAACTGCCAAATTAAGTAAATGGACTAAAGGTCAATAAAATTTGCCAAACTACGCACTGCTACAAAACAAATTTCCATCATGCAATTGTAAATTCCAAGTTCTCTTCTGAACATAATAATAATTTCATTCTTGCATATACACTGTCGCCTGGCAAGTCTACATCTCTCATTCACTCTCTCTCCAGACTCTCCTGAACAACCTAACCCTCTCAATCCTCACCAGTTTCTCTTTCGGCACTTTCCACTCCCTCACCTACCTCACCATTGACTGCCTATCCCTCTCTGTCGTCCTCCAAGCTCTCTGGATCTTTCCCCTCTGTTGTCACTCCTGGATAACTGGGGACATAACTCCCCTGTCCACCATCTCTCTTCACCACCTTAAACAACATAACAAGCCTCTCCACTCTTTCCAACCCATTTTTTTCATCATCACTGATGACCTGTAGTTTCCCTCATCCTCATATTCTCGTCCTTGCCTTCTCCACCTACCCTAGCCACCCTCCGCTGAACCCTCTCCAGCTCCTGTATCTATCCTTCCTTGTAAGGATCCCGCTCTGCAATTATGTAGTCCAGCACTGGACGCACCATTGAGATGTATGTACGCTTTCTCCTTTAGTTCACCACTGAATCTATTCAGGACACTTCCTAGCATTCCCAGGGCCCTTCTTCTTTAGAAACCATTCTTTATACCTGTACTTTCCACCCTCAGTCTTCCTGTAACACTATTCCTACGTACTCCCTCATGGAAAAAGCTTACATCTGAATTTGGCCAGATTTGAGACTGATCTGTACCATATATGAATTAGTGTAAATTTGCCTATCCCTGATGCCAGATCTGGCCCAGATGCACTTTTTTCATATGGGCTTGTACTGTCACCTCCCATACCTACCTCATACTCACTCCATTTGTACACGAGCCTGCTCTTTATCCTCTAGTGAATCTCACCGCCTTTGTCATCTTGACATTATGCCTAATTTGATTATTTTCTGTGCATTACTCAGTCAATGTCTGCATGCAAACTGATTCCCTCATCTATCTCCGAATACACAGAATCATCCACATACAACCTTACTACCTTACAACTCACTTCCTATCCCATGCCATTTGAGTAAGACATGTGACTGTTATAAATGTTATAGTATAAACAAAACCCATCACTGCATATTTATCAAATCGGAATTATAATTTAATGTGCAATGATGACATCTAGCAGAACCAAAGCAAAGTCGTTTCATACGTACAAGAAGACTACTTCGCTCTCATAAGCTGGTTTGGACAGTTACTTAGATACGTTTACATTGTACAACAAAATGAACCTACCTTTTTCGTTTGAATTCTTGACAGTACGTTTATGAGGTCGTTTCGTAGTCGTTCTCTGCTACAAAGGAACCAGCACGTTGATACTTTTTGTCCTGCCAACGATGTACCCTATTTTCATCCTCTTGTAAGTTGTAATACAAAATGTGTGGAATATCCGCATTTACTTCAATCTTCTGTACATATTTTAAACACACATAAACATTACTTACAAACTGTTCAAAGCAATTTACTTCGAATAAAATAAAAACTTTTAACACAGCTACGCGCGAAACCAATACATTTTATGCAGTTGTTTACAATTCACGGTCTCCAGGCTACGTCATTTTCCGAAGATACCCGAACGACCCGAACACGTTTTTGTCGTTTTGAGACGACCTCTCCTTTATGGACCTTGCGTATTACCCACCTATTAATGGCTTCCAGTAGATAAATAAGCGTGTTTAGAGAAATTGGCTTAAGCGCACACAAGCAACTAAAATTCACAACGCAATGATTTTGCTGTTGAATTCTTGCATCTCTCATTGAGAAGTAAGCAGAACATGTTAAACCGAACCATTCTTAAAATTGAGTATTAAAATGGATTCCTGTTTTTGTATTGCATGAGCGAGAATCATTCACTTCAGTATTACGTTTACATGACATTTGCCACAACTGCTTTCTTCTGCTGTAATACTGTTCAGTTATCTGCCTGACTTACTTCTATGTGAGACGGCAGCAAAAGTGAGTGTTAATTTTTGCATACTAGTAAATTCATTTTTAATAATATTACATTGTTTATTCAAACATTATATTGTAATCCTAAATTAAATTTTTTGTGTAGCTTCTAACGTTAACATGTTTTATGACACCATGTTGAACTGTTTGTCTTCGTCTCCCTTCTTGTAACTGCGACTATATTCGTGTTTCCTATTGTTGTGGAATGTTTTCTCACAGAATGAATTGTCTGTCTGTAACAAACAAGATTTACTGTCAACAATTATCACGTGACGGTAAACAGCAATTATTTCGAGTGCCTCAAAATTATTGTAAAATTATTGTTTTATAAAAAAAACTACAGTTATATTACTTTATTCATGATTGTATATTCACAAAATATAAATTACACGAATTTAAAGGACAATCACATATAAGATATGAGTTTCTTGCCAACGTTTTAAATTATTTAAATCTATAAATACAAAGCAAAACAGTTCACTGTAAAAACAACTAAAGTTTCACCACAAATTAGCTTAATTTTGTCCATATTTATCATTCCTCCTTAACGAGCACGTGAAAAAAAACCATTCAAAGCTCTTAATACAGCATATTTACACTACATATACACATACTTGCATGTGTTTCCCTTATCTATTATTAAGATAAACATACGGTTTAAGATGCAATGAGAAAGGGATCGAATTTAATCACCAATTCATTGTTCTTCTTAGTTAATAATGTAATTAGATAAATACCCAAACCTCGGAACGGTATAATTAAAAATTTAATCGGCCTTAAGGATACGTTTTAGCTAGTCTGTGAAAACAGGTTTTTGTTTCGTTGATAGATGAAATACAAAAGGTCCCGAAAGCATTTATTGGTATTTGCATAAGTAGTATTCTGAAGCAAAAGTATCTCGATATTATGTGACATTATGTCAACAGGTCTATGAGCTACCGAGAGACACGTTTTATCCCTTTCCTCCTTTACTGTTGTAAATTTCCTTAAAATTCTGAAATACTTTTAGGTGTTATTCTAGTAGAGCATATTTTACGTTATTTGCACTTCTTAACAGTCGTATTTAGAAAAATCCTTAACTTTTTAGGAATACCTTACCTGACTGCTATTGCTCGTCAGGTTCGAGCTACATCAACGATTCACTAAAACACTTTAACATCTTTTCTTACATCTTAAGGGGCATGGCATGTGCAATATTCTCAGTACTTCTTGTCCTTGAGAACATGAAGGTGGTGAGGTGTAATCAGTGATTTATTGTGAGAATGGAGAAAGAGGGTGAAAGTAGAGGACAGTTTTTCACATGAAGGAAGGGCAACAACTGGGCTTCCACAGGAAAGTGTAATGGCCCCCCTGCTGTTTTCAGTTACGGTAAACAACGGAGGTGGTTGTGGGTAGCAAATGAATGCTGTCTGCAGATGATTGTGTCTTACATGAAAAGGCCGGTAGGACAGAAAAGTTGCAGGAGAGTAATGAGCAGGTAAGGAGATAGCCTGTCAGAAGTAAAATGATGGTTAATGTGAAAAAGACAAAGCAGTACGATTTACGAAGCTAAAGAAAAGAGTGAAGAAGGTTTTAAATGGGGAAAACAAGATGCAGGGTTGCCTCAGAGGACAAATACCTTACGATGGTGTTGCAAAACATCTTTGGTGGACAAAATAAGTGCAAAGAGTAGGTTCTAAGGGGAAATAGGCCCTGGGTGTTCCAGGAAGGGTTCTAAAGGGAGTCAGCCCTGAGGTGAAGGAGAAGGTATATGGCACTGTGGTTGGGTCAATGATGGAATATGCTGCTGCAGTATGGGACCCACACATGGAAGTTGTTGTGAGTAGCAGAGAAGGGCAGCCAAATGGGTAAAGGTTAGGTTGAGATAACAGTGGCAAGTCAAAGAGGAGAAGCTAACGTCAGGCTATCTCTGATGCTGGAAGAAAAGGACATGAACAGGGTTGAGAGACCAGTGAGACTGTTTAGACTATTAAATGAGGAAGGAGGAGGGTGGGGTAAGTTGAAGGTAAGGCTGGCTGACTGTATAGAAGGGACAACCGTGTGATGGTCGAAAATGTGTGGACTAGGATGAAGAAGTAAGTCACGGTGTAGCATAATATGACAGAGAGGAATTCTGGATGGTTTAGGAATTTACTAAATAGGTAGGCCTACTGTGAGTCAATATTTAAAATTATATACACAGCCTATATATATATATATATATATATATATATATATATATATATATATATTTTAAATCTCAGCAATAACAATTTCAGTGTGTTGGACTGTGATAGTGGAAATACTTAATTTATTAGGTAAGTTACAAGAATCTTGAAATTTTGAAATGCTGACGATGAACTGTCAGTATAATTAAGATAGATATTTTAGCATATGGTTTTAGAAAATTTACAAAAAAAAAAAAACAGTCCTGAGAGATGTGCTTACATTACACTCTTAACCTTCTTCCCCTTTACTGAATTTTTTATTTCCTCCGAACATTGAAAAACAAATAATAAATTAAAGCATCAAGAAAACCGAGGCTCAGGCAATTTTCATTGCTCGGAACACAAAGCAACCAAACGAAATTTGAAATATCTTTGTATGATACTGCTTTGAGCCGGGACTCGGGTCAACACTAGACGAAATATTTAAATATAAAAATAAATAAAAAAATTGTTGGAAAATACACCCTTGTATTACTTTATCCAATGTTGACGACAATCACCTGGAAGTTCAAAGGCGTAAAATACTTGTAACCTACCAAATGTGGAATGTCCTGCAGCCAATTGTGTTTATCGGCAAAATCAGCATTAACTTCGTATTGACACTGTCATATCAGTTTTTATTTTAAAAACGAAAACCATAGCCTAACACAACATAACTCCGTGTAGGCACATAAAGTGTAAAACGGCTTTAAAACTCACCGTTTGTATGGTACGAGGCACGTCCCTTAACCTATTATAACCTACAGTTTACCAATATTTATTTAAATAACGTATGTTTTGTATGCAAAATATCAAAACAAAAGAGTAAAACAAACATATATACTGCATACTTCACCACTAACACTATGTAGATATATCGTTAGAATGACTAACGCAATTAAATATGTTATGAAATGCAGCATTTTAAAACACTTATAATTCAAAATGCCGCCGTGTTCGGGTCTCCGAGCTACGTCATGCGCTACTGTCCAATGACAGCAATTTTGCGTTTTGGGATGACCTTCCTTCTACTGACCTTGGGTAATACGGGTATGACAGGTGAATTCGTAAAGAACAATATCTTCTTCATGAACAGAGCACTAAAGAGGCATGCAGATTTCACTGCAGTCTTGTATTCAACTACTTTCGTCATCGATAAGCATGTTCCTTCTGCTATGTGGGAACTGGCTTGCCAATAACCTGCCGGCAAGATGTCCGAAAAACATATTTATGTGATCTTAATTGGTGAAACGTAAGGCGTAAAGTCAAACAAATGTCGTCCTGTTTCTGTTTTGCATGTTTGGTTGTTATTTTTCTCGATACATCTGTGTTCAACAAGCAGTTACAGCATTTCAAAGGTGTTAAATATGTTTAAAATGTGTGCTATAATTTTAAAAATATAGGAGCATATTTGAACTGTGTTTTATCCTAATATATAAAGAGACTGGCAATAATTTCGGCAGTTTCGTGTAAAACAAAACACGTGCGACATGTTATATATCACAGTTAATGTGTTAGGCGAGAACTTCCCCTAACCGATGGCAAATAACGCAGGCTTTTCTTCTGTTTATTCAGGCCAGAAATATTGCATTTTTCAGATAAGTTAAATTTAAAAACTTTTAGAAAGTGATTTCACCTATATGAGATATCAACACATAATACATTAAAGTTATAGTATATCGTTTATCATTACACAAAACACGATTTTGGTAAAATTTTAAAAGACACTTTAAGACAGTTCTAAAAATTTCTGCTAACATTGTAAAAAACTTTAAAATATCAATGCAAAACATGGCATGACTGTGTTTTTTATATATGTCTACTAGGAAAGCTGCGAAAATAGTCTCATTTTACACAATGAAATCTGGTTTCCCCGGGGGAGGACTCCGGACCCATCGCTTCAATAAGGGGAAGGGGTGTGACTGTTGCCCCCCCCCCCCAAACTAAAATCCAGGCTACGCCACTGGTCATAATGGTCGATGTGCTCGCAGTCACTAGCGAAGTTGGTGTTGTCTCTACCTTGTCTCTACCGAAGTGCTCACCAAGACTAGCGATCAGTTCGTCACCCGAACTAAATATTCTAAATCACATTCACTAACGAAGATGCTGACGTCTCTGCCAAAGTGATTGTGATCATTTGTGATTCAGTTCTCCGTCGTGGTCCAAGTGGTGACGAACCCTGGCCAACAGATCACGAACATTATCAATTAGCATGCGAACTGTTTCAGGTCACTATTCATATTGTAGGCTACCATTCTCCAAGATGCTACCATTTCAGATACTATTTCAGGCTGCTACATGTTAACTTTTACTCTGTATACATACGTTCTTATAGAGCAGTGAGGTGCTCAATCACTTTCAGCTCACTTTTAAACCTCAATTTCAGACGTCAATATTAGACCTAAAAATAAGACCCAGCCATGTAATATTATTCTGATCATTCACTTATTTGAGCAGTATGCATACACTGGTTTCAAACATACATTCATTTATTTCAATGTGCTCTTAGCACACACTTGTAATTTCTAACCTCATTCACCACCCGCTTCAGTTACTCTTATCTGACATAGTCTGTTTCATACATCTTTGTATGTTACAAGCCAAAATCAAATTAAAAAGTAAATTTTCCCTCATCTATACAGTACATTTACGCAGAGTAAAAAGCCACGATTTTTTAAATCTTATTCAACATGCTAAAAATTCTTCTAGTAGAAGGTATTTGTTCTGGAGAATAAATCATTATTTTTAATAAATCATTGTTTTATACACTGATTCATGCATTCGTATTTCTCACACCAGCCAAACGCCCTTTAAGAACATAAAACCAGTTTCTTTTACCTATTTAATGTATTATCTGTTCTTCAGTTTTTTGATGGTACAATATATTTCAAGTACATGGAAATAATCTCCAGCTTCTTGCATAAAGATTAAAAGTCTGAGCCTATCTACCAATCCATTAAGATTCCACTACACCCCTGATGTACAAATTCTCGGAGTTTAAGTCGTAATATTTGTTATAAAGTAAAAATAAAAAATGTGTTCAGATAGAAATAATTTTATGCATATATTCTTTAACACGTATTCGGTAAATTTCCATTACTTGTTAAATGCAATTTGTAAACAAAGAGAGAAACTTATTAATATAATAGTTTTTCTCTCGCTGTTTACAAATTGAATTAAATGCATAAACCAAATTTTGAGTTTAAGTTTTAAAGATCAAATACATTTAATTGGTTCTATCTGAATACATTTTTTATTTTTACTCTAAAACTAATATTACGGCTTTAAATCCAAGAATTTGTACATAAGGGGTACAGTGGAATCTTAAGGTCATCGGGAAATTCATAGCCAACACGGTGGTTAGTTCCTGATGCCTTCATACCACTTGTTTTTGTCTCGTGTATGGTGAGATCTGGGAGTGTGTTGCGATTATGTTTTTCAACATCCTCGTCAGGTCCACCTTCTTCATCTACAACCATTACAACATAGTATATTTTATTCGTCATCGACACATCGGTAACTTCTTTTTCAAATATATCATTATTTAATATTCACTTGATAATAAAAATAAAAAATTAAATCAAGCATTTAATTATTATTTTATCTTAAAATATGCTATCTGCAGTTTCGAAATGTAGGATGCTCGGTCCAGAATTCACAAGGCTACTCTGTACATCATTCAAATATCCAGTAGTGTAATTTTTGTTTCTTTATTAGATGAGTTGACCTGAGACCAACCATACAAGGTGAGGTATGTCTTGTGGGTAGTTGTATCACATATCCGAAACACTTAGTTATAGAACAAGTAAACCCTCATCCTGCTGTAGATATTAGTAAACAGTTCTGCGAACATAAGTAGGCCATTCACTTTGTATAGTTACTGGTTTCTGTCCATCGACTAATTTATACAACACGCACTATTGCCGTTACGAATCTCGTAAATGCTGGCATATTTTATTTCAATTCGTAACTCAAAACCGCCACTAAAACAGACATGACACACGCAATTCAAGAATTCAAGTTTTGTTCATTTGTACTGCCACGAGCAACGACGATGTACTTCAGAAACAATAAATAACGTATTTTCTAAATACATGAAATAAAAAGTATGTTTCTAGACTGGCAAATGTGAAACACAATTTATAGAATACCGATGGTTTCGCATCGTTTGGCAATTGTATTCATAGTAATTTCCAGTACTTTTTAATGTGTATAGGCTATATGCACAATGGACAAACACACATAAATGATGCAACTTGGCGGAGCGGCGAAAAAACAGTGAGAACCTGGCTCTGATGCTACTTGTCGGTGGAATTTTGAACTGTCTGAAGTGCGGAGCAAGTGTTAACGTGCAAAATGACCTGAGGTCGACGATAGCGTCACATTCTTCAAGCGCCAATTGAGCCTAATTATACTGTAAGTAGGAATGTCAATATGATCATAAATAAATATTTTGAAGTATATTAAATACAGAGAGGTCGATTTTATCTGATGTTATTTCACTAAAGTTGTTTTCTAATAGGAAAATACACGGCACTACATGCGATGAATCGCTACCAACCTTACAAACAGCAAAGTAACTCTTGCTAATGGCAACTTATATACATTAACGGTTAGTAATTTTTTTTCAAAGGTTAAATCTTTAGTGCTCACTTTATCCCATATAACCTATAGTAATTGAGCCTCAAGGCTGGTAATATCAAGGGGAACTTACTCCCACTTCACTCAATGTGAATAAAATGCCATTGTTGAGCACAATGGAATTTATTCCCGGAACATCCTTGGATGGGAACACTGAAACTATTCCTCTGTATTAGCCCGAAGGTAATGACATTTGTTGTAAAATGGGCCAACAGCCATCAATGGTATCTTACAGGGAGTTAATATGGGAGGGCCAAAACCTCTTCCTCTGTGTGTGTCGGTCCCTGGAGTTAAAACTAAAATGAACATTCTGGTACTTAACATTACTAACTATTGAAAAAACTAAATTGTTAGTGCAAAGTTTGAAGACCCCAGGGGGTCGCGGAGCGAACATTACACATACGTCCTGCTTGCTCACGAGTCAGGCGAAGACTGATAAATAGTGTCGGGCGGGAAAGACAGGAACACTGTGTTTCGCTCCAAACTTATGTGTTTGCCATCCTACATACTAAAAACACAAAACACTGTTGCAAAAATTAAGAAATAATTTATAATAAATAAGAAATGCCATTACTTACAGTTTATAAGTCCAATTTGGGGTGCATTCAGGAATACTTTAAATAAAATAAGACACTAGACAAATTAAAGCACATACGTAAAATATACCACGAAAATTAAACAGTCCGATCTGCTTCTGAAATTACAAATAACTTAACAGTTGAAAAGAATGTTTGAAAACAAATCAGTTGAAAGTCTTATGACAATCGTCTGTAATAGCAGTTTATTTTGGTTTTGACAACTTAAGGTCCTGTACATTGTTGGGAACAAAGTTCAGCCCGCGATTTAATGCGGCATTATTTTCATTTTCTCGGATAACAGTGTATTTTTCTTGTCTGAAACTAAGGTTCATTCATAGAATTTCGTTTACACTGGCCTTGTGCCGGCAAATTTGCGTATAGAAAAATGTCTTGTACATGTGTCTATGACAGTACGTTACCTGTCTCGGCGGGCGTAGGGAATAAGACCATGCTTGTAATGGTCCATATGCTGCTCCAAGCAAATGGGCGTGCACAGCACACATCACTTTCTTACTACACAATAAACAACACAACGTATAACAACAGTATGTACAACAACACAATGTACAACAGACCTCCCACCACTCTAGCGAGCAGCTGGCAGTTTTCTGTGTTTTGGTTTCCCACCAGAACCTGCAAGGCACCCTGGAAATGGGGCTACATCACCTCTCTGCCCCTTTTCTCTCAGCCCCCACCTGCCACAAGAAATAAGCATTTCTAAAATATTCAAATATTTTTTTGTATCGAACTTGATTAGGCATGGGTTGATAGTATTGTTGAACCTAATTGTTAATTCCTTACAATTTAATCATTCGCATCAATATAAGCTAGAATATTTAGCTACGATCCCTTGGAATTAAAAAAAAAAACACTCTTCTATACACTGGAAACAAATTTGTGTCGACTTCAATCTCGAGATGTGACCAAACTGGGAATATAATAGACAAAATCAGCCCCCTCCTCTGTATCAGCCACTGCCGATGGAGCGAGTATGAAAAATAAAGTTGTGGTGTGTATAGTTATTAAGAAACGAAAATTTTAATTTGGTACCTATCGCAAATTACAGCATTTCGGATGGATGGGTTTTCCTGTGATATGCGATACCATGCAAATGGTGTCGGTCAATACATGGATATCGTTGAAATAAAAGCACTGTAGGCCATGAAACAAAGTATTTATCATGTTGATGATACATATCCACGAAAAAAGGGAAGTAACATTCTCTCTATTCAAACATCCAGACAAGAGAACAACAAAACAATTGAACATAAAAAAATGGCAAGGTTCATCAGACATCCTAATAACTGTTGGTATGGCTGCCTTGAGACACTTGCTTCATCATCTATGGACTTGAACAATTTATTGTTAGAACCCATGGGAGTTGCCACCGGCTTGCAGTCCATCATCCCAAAACGCTCCAATGTATCCTCTGTGTACTTTCTCTGATCAAGACTGATTGTCTTGGCCACCGTGTTATTCACCACTCTCATCCCAAGGCACTCTTGTATTTCACCCAGGTCCTTTAACCAGAATTTCTTACTGAGCTTTTCAACCAGCTTCATCTTGTCGTTTTCATCCTTGCTGAACACAAAACAGTCATCAACGTAGAGAGCAACAATTATTGGTGACGTGCTGCCTGCTTTCTGATAAACACATGGCTCATGCTTGGACCGTGTGAACCCTATTTCTAATATTGTCTTGTGAATCTGCTGATTCCACACACAAGACGCTTGCTTTAGACCATAAATTGCCCTTTTTAGTCTGCACACCTTCCCCTGCCCTTGTTCTTCATTCACGAAACCTTCTGGCTGCTCCATAAAAACCTCTTCATCTAAATTTCCATGCAGAAAGGCAGTTGTAACATTGACGTGATAGATGTTCAGTTCCATCTCTGCAGCTAATTAAAATAACATCTATATTGTAGAGTGCCTTACTACAGGCGCAAATGTTTCATGGTAGTCCATCCCATGCTTCTGGTTGAATCCCCTTGCCACCAATCTTCACCACTGGTTCCCTTCTTAATCTTGAAGACCCATTTACACTGCACAATATTAGTGTTGTTTGGTCTATTTACAAGTTCCCATGTCTCATTTTCTAATAGAGAATCGTACTCTTCATGCATGGCAGCCTCCCACATTCTTCTGTCATCCCTCGAAAAGGCCTCTGCTACAGTCTCTGGATCACGTGGCAAATCACTGCTGGATGCGTGGTAAAGGAAAAATCCAGGATATTTCTTCAACTGTTTTTCCCTCTCTGGATATCGCCTCTCCTTAACTTGTTCATCGTTACAACCTCTCTCCTCTAAGTCTTCAACATCACAACTTCCGATATCCAAACTTACATTTTGCTCTTGATCCATCTCGTATACGTCACTGACTTCCCGTGGCCATCCTTTCCATCCTTCGTCTGCCAGATTTTCAGTGGATTCTACTTGGATTGTAGTATCTGAGAGCAATGGCTGCATTATACGTAAGTCACTGTTTACATTGCTAACATTTGACCTCACACTCTCAACATCATGTTTGGTTTCTTCTATAATCACTACATCTCTAGCCTTGTGAACAGTATTGGGTAATGTTGAGTCAATGAGCCTATAGCCTTTTGTGTGCTCACAGTATCGAACAAAAACCATCTCACTGCTTTTCGAGTCCCACTTCCTTCTTGTTTGTTTGGGGATGTGAACAAAAGCCTTACAACCGAAGATCCTGAGGTGTCTTAGATCTACCCTCTTTCCAGACCCTGCTTCTTCTGGAACAACATCTCTCACAGCTTTTGTAGGTGATCTGTTTTTTAAGTACACAGCTGTGTTGACAGCTTCAGCCCAATACCTTGAATCTAGACCAGCATCTTGCATCATTGTTCTGGCCTTCTCGACAATGGTGCGGTTCGCCCTCTCAGCGACACCATTTTGCTCAGGTGTGTACTTAACGGTTGTCTGATGCTTGATCCCATTTTCCATGAGAAATTTCGTCATCTCCTTATTTATGTACTCAGTGCCATTATCAGAGCTAAAACCTTTTATTCTCATACCAGTCTCATTTTCTACAGCTGCTTTGAACTCCTTCAGTTTTTCATACACTTGACCTTTTGACTTCAGAAAATAGAAAAATATTTTCCTCGTCATGTCATCAACGAAGGTCAGAAAATAACGAGCACCACTAAATGACTCCTCAGGCATAGGGCCACATATGTCAGATTGAATGAGCTCCAACTTCTTTGCAGCCCATGTCTCACTGCACTTGTTGAAAGGTTTTTTGCTTGCTTATCTTTTATGCAGGCTACACACACTTCCTTTTTGCTTCTGAATTTGAATAGCTAATGCCAGTGACCATGCCATTCTTGAGCTGCTCCAGTCCCACCTCACCAAGATGTGCAAGTCTCTTGTGCCATATCTCTTGTGTAGATTTAACCACTGAGACATTTGCGATTTCAGAATGGATGTTAAGTTTATACAAGCCATCAACGTTGGTTGCAGTTGCCTTTGCCTTGCCTCGTACACCAAAGTCGTCTTTGTGATATATCTCACAACCACGCTCAGAGAACACGACAATCATACCCTTGGCCACCATTGTACTCACAGACAAAAGATTGGAAGAAATATTTGGTTCATACATGACATTGCAGATTTCAACAGTGTCACCTTGCTTATTTAACTGCCCTACAAAGTCTCCACACCCTGCACCTCCCAAGGTGGCATTGTTTACTTTTGTAATAATCTTGTCACCTGTGTCCCTGTAATTTCTCAACCACTCCCTCCTCCTGGTCATATGTGTTTTGCACCTGAGTCAACATACCACCCATCGGGGCATGTGTTTGCCGTCCATGCTGTAAATAAGGAACACACTGATGGTTTCGAAGCAGATTTATGAAATTGCTTTCTTGAATTGTGAAATCCTTTGGAGCATTCAGACTTCATGTGACCGACCTTATTGCAACCGTAACACCTGAACGTGTGTTTCATTCTCTGGTTCTGGTGGGGTTTCCAATCGCGTGTTCCTGGTCCAGGAAATCTCTTGCTTCTAGAATCAGACATTAATGCAGAGTCCACAACTTGTTTCTCGTTTATTTCTTTCTTCATGTCCTCTTGCAGCAACTTATTTTTTACAAAGTCGGATGTGATAACTGCACCTGAACTCTCTAAGGCCGTAACCATAGGATCATGCTCCAACATTAAGCCACTGAGCAAGATGATACCCACAAATTCATCATCTATAGGGGCGTTTATATCAGCAAGTTTTTGAGCCAGGGATAAAACTTGGGTTACATAATCCTCCATATTCATGAAATTGTGAAGTTTTATACTGAACAATGCTCTTAACAACCCTAACCTCCGCAGCAGTCCTGTATCTTCGTACGGCTTCCTCAAGTTCTCCCATGCTTCCTTTGCAGTTGTCGCTGCCCGCACATGTATAAAACAATTCGACTTCACCATCAAACATATTTTGGCACGGGCCTTTTGATCCTTCTTTGTATCTACAGATGCGTCTTTTGTTGTTGGCTCAACACAGTCCCACAAATCCTCATGAATTAGATAAAGTTGCATAACAAAATTCCAATCATTATAATTACTCATACTGTTCAGTTTTTCAATGAGTGGCAGCATAAACCCATGCCTGCTGAACTTGAACTTGACATCTTTAAATTAACACAATGTTATAACCTAAATTCCCGCATGTGTATACATACGCTTGGCACATTGACCCATAGTATTAGTGCACATCTCTGGGCCCATAATCTCTTGAAATAAAAGCACTGTAGGCCATGAAACAAAGTATTTATCATGTTGATGATACATATCCACGAAAAAAGGGAAGTAACATTCTCTCTATTCAAACATCCAGACAAGAGAACAACAAAACAATTGAACATAAAAAAACGTAAATCTAGTTGCAACCTAACAAAAACAATGACCCAAAAACATTAGATTACTACTACATTTCCAACAGATATCCGTCTGGAATACTGTAGTATTGAGTACAATGTGCATTTTCTAATTGTCCGTGCATTCCTGTGGAGCCCATTAGTTTTGGAAGGTTCGTGTTGTGTGCTGTCATAAGTAATAATGACATCATACAGAATGATTTATGCCCATGGTCATAGGTTATGTGATGTCATTTGTGGTGGTACCGTATCTGTGAATACAGGAAACCCAAAATCTTCATAACTTGTTGTGAAATTGTGTTATGAACAGTTTCAGACAAACCTCTATGAAATAAATGCACTGGTTCCACAGTCGTAGAAGTACGGGTCTGGACACTCGCCTATCTACCAATATATTTTGCTTGACCCCCTTGTTGTTTGGCTGCAGTTCACCAAGTTACCGAGAATTTTGTGCTTTATTGGCGCTGCAATAAGGGCGGTCGGTCTCAAACTCCGCCCATTTTTTTCCCAGAGTTTACATTTTAAAGTCAATAAAGATTGCTGGAACCATGCTTTAGGATTGGGAACGAAGGAAGTATTTCATATATTGATAAAAATATGTATTGATAAATTGTTTTTCTTTGTGGGAAGGAAGTGGGCGGAGTTTGAGCCCGACCCCCTAACATCAGCGCCAATAAAACACAATATTCTCGGTAACTTGGTGAACTGCAGCCAAACAACAAGGGGGTCAAGTTTCCAGGCGATTGTCCAGACCTGTTCTTCTATGGACGTGACTGGTAGGTATATTCAAACAAATAGTATTATGAAATCGATATATTGTAAAGAGAACTTAGCATCTAGTGGCAGAAATGTTTCCTAGCTAGCCAAACTAAGGTTAATTCTAATACAGTTTAGAAATATAAATGTTAAATGTTTGTCATACAGAAAATTTCTGCAGTTTGAGCGCTGGTATCAGTAATGGGTGTGAAATGACCAATTACAGAGCTTTATTTAATTTTATGTTACATAAACTTGATAATTTTAAATGCGAAGTTGGTTTATTTTCACTTTAAAATTAAGTTAAATTACATCTGTCATGTTCACGCCTATAAAATTAAATTTTACTACAGTTTCGTATTTATGTGGTAACCACGGTCTAAGAAGGTAGAGGTCTTGACACTGAGGAATAAAATGTGACTCCCTTCTTGTCGCCGAGCGCTAGTAGTAATTTGGTGGAAGATTTGTCTTGTTTTTGTATTTGGCTTAGCTTAAAATGTGAAGTTGTTATCGGAATTGCGAGTATTATATCGAAGAAAAATGGGAACGTAATTTTGTATTGGAACACATTTTTTTACAACAATAAAATTTAATTTTTCAATATTATACATGTAGATGCACATTGCAACGTTTCTCAAATTTTGTAGGGCACGAAATATAGTTTTTGTTCGAATGTGTTCACTAAAACAATAATACACAATATATTTCTTCAGATTTCTTTTATAAACAGTTCCACACATGCCAATGCATTTATGGACATGGAACATGTATATACTATATCAGCTTACCTTATTAACATTATTTTATGTAAATAATTGCAAAAAATGTTAAAACGTGAGATGTAAACAAGACAAATCTTCCACCAAATTACTACTAGCGCTCGGCGACATGAAGGGGTCACTTTCTCATGCTGGAGAGCATACACAGTGTCAAGACCTCTACCTCTTAGACCCTGGTGGTAACCTAGCGATAGCAGCGAAACTAGCGGCAGAAGTTTTTCCTGTGCCGAACTCTCAGGGCCGGTTTTACCAACATCCCCTAAACAAGCCCTCAGCTAAGGGACACTTAAGCTTAAGGGTCCCTTAATTCTTATACTTACGAAAATGGCGTTTTACCATTAAAATGTGTGTTTTTTTAGGTGACACTTAGCTGAGGGCCACTTATCCTAGACAGCAGTATTTATTCTCAAGTTGGCACTTTGAATTTGTTGTCACATGATCTGAAGAACCAATCAAACATATGCTTTCAATCTAAATATTATTTTATGTATTGTTTATTTGTTATGCTTTTCGTGAGAGTTCTTCTGTAGCCGCCGTCGGTGACGGTTGTCTATCTTTCACGCATGGTGCTGGTGCGGCACCCCTTTTGACCGCGAGTTTCCTCGCCTTCGATGGTTCTCATAAGCCTGGCTGTGGATTCTTTTGAATTCTAAGGGTGGGATTCATAGTCCCAACTTAAGCAAGAACTTCGTCAAGACGGTCTTGTTTCTTAAGAAAGCGATTTCCCAACTCCAGTTGCATAGTCGGTGTCCAGAGGATAGCTTCATGAAGTCGACGAGCTTGAATATGTGCTACTTACGGCTTGACGAAGTAATTGCTTAAGTGGTCGAAGACACACGAACATACACGACTACATACGAGTTGGAAATAACTTTCTTGCTTTCTGCTTTGTTTCACTGGCAGTTCCATTACACGTTCGTCGCTTTCTATTTTTGATTAATTTTTAAGATGTCTGGAACATGTTCGCGGTATTACACGCATCTGGAGATAAAAGTATAGAAAATAAGCAAAGAGTAACCGATTTAAACATATATTATTTAGTAGTGGTTGCAGCATCGAAATGAATATCAGTTATA